>CAJUYI010001906.1:15707-37685 GCA_910591695.1 Galerucella pusilla
AAATTTTGGATAACCTTTCACAAATATAAACAAAGTTTTTTTCAGTTTTTTATTGTTATAATGAACAAAACAACTTTTTAAGTCGAGTCTATTTTCAAAACTGTCTCCAGATGTTTGGCGAGGTGAGGTTTTGTGTGCATTTTTTAAAAACACCTCACATTATGATTAATTTATTCAAAAAGTCAGTTTTTCAACAAAATAAAATATCCAAACCAGTGGTTCAATAAAACTCAAAATCCAAACCACAGAAAATTTAATTAAAGTCCCTCAAAGGACACTTATGATTCTACTAGTTTCGGTGCAATATTACCATCATCGAGCTGCAATATAAAGAAATGGTACACTCAATACATGAATGTGAAAGATAATATTATAATTAATAATACAAAATTGAGTATATTACAATTATTGTTGATATTATAATTAAAAACTATTTAATACAAATTAAAAAGTTAATGAAAATACTTCAAATTACATAATATAAATTATATTAATAGGTAGTCAAATTGAAATAAAATAAAATTTAAAATTTAGTTACCCTTATGAAACATTTAATCCAAAGAACAATAGGTTGTTGCCAAAAACGTAAACAAATTTTTAATATGTTTTTGGCAACAACCTATTCTTTGGATTATATGTTTCATACAGATAACTAAATTTTAAATTTTATTTTATTTCAATTTGACTACCTACTAATATAATTTATATTATCCAAACTTGTAATTTGAAGTATTTTCATTAAAGATCTTCATGTATTAAGTATACCATTTCTTTATATTGTAGCCTGATGATGGTAATATTGTACCGAAACTAGTAGCATCATAAGTGTCCTTTGAGGAACTTTAATTAAATTTTCTGTGGTTTGGACTTTGAGTTTTATTGAACCATTGGTTTGGATTTCATACAACGACATTTGAGATATGGATGAGCTCTTGGAGTTAAAATAATAGTTATTTGTGTACCAAGGCCGTAATGTTGATCTTTTTTGGCCGAATCTGAAATTTGCGGCTGAGGCGTAGCCGAGGCCAAGCAAATTTCAGGTGAGGCCAAAAATATCATACGGCCGAAGTGCACACAAAATTTTTTAAGCGAGTGTCTCATCAAATAGGTAACAACTTTTTTTTACAATTTTGTTTCTAAACAGAGACGAAACTGGAAGATTAGATTCAAATTTTTATTAACCAAATGAAAAGTGTATTATTAAGTAACAAAGATGTGTACAGAATTACTTACAGTAAGTATGATAAACAGAAGTTGGGTCATAACGAAGTTAATAAATTAGGGCATTATTTGCTATTAATTGTTATGTTAAATGTACATTTACTACATTTTGAAAATGTAATACCACTTTTAGACATGACATTGTTAACAAACATTTCATTTTCTTGATTTTCCGTAACAATGGTTCTTGCTGGAAAGCTGCTTACTGAAGTACCATCTAATTCAATTTCTTTGGAATTATTTTGAACAGAAGAACGCATACCTGAAGTACCTTTTCCTCCTGCAAGAATTCTATTTGAAATTTCCTTCTTTCTTGAAATGGAATCTTCAATGTAGCCTTCTGCTACAGAGTTAGACTTCCAACCTCCGTGGCTTTTTAACATTAAAATATCAGCCCCTGTTTCAACCAAGAGAGAGGCTGAACTTCTTCTAAAAGAATGACCCGTATACTTATTAGCATTTGGTAATTGTAGATACTGTGCAATAAGTGATGGTATTTTTCCAAAGGTATGAACACCAACAACTTGTGTAGAACATTTTCCTTGGCGATAATTTATAAAAAACGTTTGATGACGTACATTGAAAGGTCGTAAATTTAAGTATTTTCGAATCAGCTGTAGGGCACTTATATTTTCAATTATTTCATCAGTTATTGTAAATACTCGTTTTTTACCGGTTTTTGTCTCCGGGACTGTGATTACTAACAAGTTTCCTTTGTCTTGAATATCATTTATAGACAACTGCCTTAGTTCATTTCGCCTACAAGCACCAGTCAATCCAATTATCAAGCAAACCTAAAAATATTACAATATAGTTATAAGAACAATGAACTTTAAAAATATTGTGTTTTATTACCTTCCACATTAAGTAGTTCTTATCTGGAGCTTCTGTTAAGAATTTATTGATATCGTCTCTTGTAAAAACTGCCGACTTTTTCGCTTCGTAACCCACATTTTGCTTTTTCAAAAAAGCATTCAGTTTTGAAAACTTGCTGATATCAATGTTATTTTTGACCATAATTGTTGATTTTAACATCGAGTATACGGACCATAATGTTGATGATTTTGAAACCTTGGCCTTTTCCAGAAAAAATGCGAGAAGTACTTCTTCTTTTAATTTTTTAATCTTATGTATGTTGCACCATTCCATAAAAATCTCATACTGGTTTAAGTAAATCTGCCTGGATTTTTCAGGTAATAAATTTAGAGTCGCTGCATTGGCGGCTTCATAAATTTCAGCTGGATTGTCACTATCACTGTCACTCATTTTTCTTTTTAACTGTTTTTTATCACAGTATACACCGTAAATGTGGTTTTTATTATTTGTTAGTTATTTATTTTACATTTCATTTCACTGACAGAAACGGAAAGCTTGTAAATAAACAGCCTGGCAACGGAACCTTTCCTTTTGTTTTATGGGTAAATAATTCAAACATGCAAATTAAGTGTGTCTAGTAGGCCGCCTTCATAATTTGACAATCTTAATATCGGACGTGGAAATAACTCAAATAAGCAAATTAAATGTTTCTAGTAGGTTGCCCTCATAATGACTTTGTTTGCAAAAGCGGCCGTAAAGTAAAAAAGCGGCCGTAAAGTAAAAAAGCGGCCAAAAAAGATACACTTTAGGGACGTTAATAGATCCGTAAAACTTCATTTTTTGTGACACTCGCTTAAAAAATATATTTTAAAGGCATTCAAAAAAACACACTTCAACCTTATATGAACAAACAAATAAATAGTTGCTCCATTTGGAAATATTTCCATAAAAACAACTGGTAGAGTAAAAAGACGAGTAACAATTGACCTTGAATTATAGACTTGATTTTAGATGACATAAAATTTAATATTACTATTTTTGTTAATAAGTTTTTAAACAAATTGAAAACAGGGCCGTGCGGTACTATGGAGCAGGGAGGCGACTGCATTTGGAGAGCGAAAACATTTTCATGTTTTTTTTTTATTTAAAACTTGAACTCTAACAAAATAAGGGGCTCAGTTGGGAGGCATGCATCACTCTGAAAAATATCACCGCATGATTGAAAACATTATGAAAATTACCTGGCAAATGTCACTTATCATTTAATTGACATTTCGTTCATCCGTAATATAAAATTGTAACTAAAATGTTCATTGTTTTCTTTTTTTTTGGTAAATTAAAAACATGTTACGGGGTTATTTTTAAAAACGTACTAGGTTATATTTTTTCTAAAAATGAAAATTCTAGATCTAGTTTTTTAAATATTTAGGACTATAAACAAAATATATTTTGTGGTTTATTCACTTTTGCTCTAATTTAGGCCTGATTGTATTGTTTGACAACATAACATTTTCGATGCGGACGTATACGAGGACTGAACGAAATGTACTACCAATTATTCTCAATCTCCCATTTATTAATAACTTGTTCTTACTTCTTGTATAACTCTACAGTTGGATTCATGCAAGAAAAAATTAAAACTAAAACCAAGAAGATAAAACCATGTTATTTTTTAATTTAAATCTAATTTCTTAGTTTCTTGCATGAACATCTACATTACATGCAAGAAACTAAGAAATTGAGATTTAAATTGGAAAATAACATGGTTTTATCTTCTTAGTTTTAGTTTTAAATTAATCTTAGTTTTAATTTTTTCTTGCATGAATCCACCTTACGTTTACGTCATTCGAACGAGATCGTAATAATTTTGACACTAGTATATGTAAAAAAGTTAGAACCACAAAAAAAAATTTAAAAACGACTCAATAATTTTAATTATTGTACTGAAATATTTTGTGATAAACTTGTACATTTATTTATAATATGGTTTATGGGATTCATATCTCTATTAAAGAATATTTTTCAAATTATTTGTTTTATTTCCTAACCTGAAACCAAAATGGTGTCATACAATTTTTATTTCCGAAATTGGTCTATTTTTTTGGAATCTCCCTATCCAAAATTTCATCAAAATGAACTAAAAAAAAGCACCTCCTTAGAAATAAGACAACTTTGGGACATGCCACAAGACGGTATGATGAAAAAGTATAACTTTTCAAGGAATTTTTGGACATAGAAGGAGCTTTTGACAATACTCCACATGAGGCAGTCAGAAGAGCATTGAACAGAAGAGGTGTAGACAGCACAACATCCAAATGAATGTCGGAACTGCTCACCACAAGAGTAGCAGAGACGAGGACGAGCAAAGACATTGTCTCCATCTGCACTACCAGAGGATGCCCACAGGGAGGAGAAGCATCCCCATTAATGTGGAGTCTGACGGTTGACGAACTCCTGTGTGGTTTGACGGATCTCGGAATATCCTGCCAAGGATATGCCGACGATATTGTCATAACAGCCAGGGGGAAATTCGAAAACACCCTTTGCGATATTGTACAAAAGGGTCTGAACTATACAAATAGCTGGTGTAGGCAAGTGGGACTTGGCATCAACCCCACTAAAACCATCCTGATAGCCTTCACTAAGAAGAGAAAACTCAACCTCAAAACCATAAAACTTGATGGGAACGAGATTGAATGGAGACAAGAAGTCAAGTATCTAGGTTTAACTCTAGACAGTAAACTCCTGTGGAAAAAACACGAAAAGGAGATTACAAACAAGGAAAAATTGCTATAATGGTGTGCAGAAATCTGGCAGGAAGAAACTGGGGCTGTAACCCAAAAATCCTAAGCTGGATGTACACTGCCATAGTGAGACCAATCATCACTTATGGAGGGAGCCATTGCGTGGAGTAGTAGAACTAGCCTATTGACGACGAGAGAAAACCTCTCCAAAATTCAAAGACTAGCCTGTATATGCATTACAGGAGCAATGAGAACATGCCCAACGGCAGCCATGGAAGTGATTCTCAACCTCACCCCTTTACATATGGTGGTGGAAAGTGTTGCAGAAAAAACAAGATACAGACTAAGTAGAGAGGGAATCATTAAAAAAAACACCTCCTCACTTAGAAATCAGACAATCTCTGGGACATGCCACAAGACGGTATGATGAAAAAGTATAACTTTTCAAAGAAATTCGTTACGCAAATGAGCAACAAGAAGGAATGGGATCCAAATACCATTACCAGACTTGGAAAGAATGCCATTGAATGGTACACAGACGGCTCAAAAGCAATAGAAGGAACTGGGATAGGAGTGTTCGGGCCAGGAACCAAACACTCTGAAAGCTTGGGAAAAACCCCAAGTATCTTTCAAGCGGAAATCCACGCCATAAGAAAGTGCGCCCAGTTCAATATTGATAAAGGATACAGAAGACAAAGGATTATCATAATGTCGCATAGTCAAGCAGCCATTAAGGCACTGAGCTCTTGTGTAATCAGTTCCAAAATGGTGTGGGAATGCCTAGACAAACTCAATGAACTAGGCGAGACAATATGGATTCCAGGACACACTGGAATAGAAGGAAATGAAATAGCAGATAAACTAGCATAGAGGGAAACTGAAATATCAGCTTTCTGGGGGGCCTGAACCCTTTTGCGGGATCAGCCCCAATCTAATATATTGAAAGAAATAGGTAAGCCGAGAAAAAGGGAAGATCTGACCATTGGAAAGATCTAGTAGGGCTTATACAATCAAAGACTCTTGGGGGACTATACAACCTGTTGAGAACAAATGAATGCATAAGTCAAAGTAAAACTGCGCTAAGAGTTTTAACAGGGATCCTAACGGGACATTGTCGCCTGAATGGGCACCTGAAAAAGCTCAAAATAGTGGAGGAAGAAGTATGCAGATTTTGTGGCATGGAAGAAGAAACCTCGATCCACACACTTTCCAATTGCACAGCACTGGAGCCTGCAGATATCCTAAAATTCCTCCGGGAAATAGGACCCCCAAAATACATGCATACAAGATAGTAATACGTTTTCGATGGAACATTCTGTATATCAAATTCATGGATCTATTATACAATAAAGTTTGATCAATACTGTCGAAACAGCTCCATTATTTATACTCTGTTGCTTAGAAATTGTGAATCTATCTAAACAATGACTTTCACATTTCAAAACGTCGGCAATGACATTTATTTGAAGAACATTCCAAAACTAAGTGTTTTCGAGTTTACATAGTTTTTATATATATTTTTAATTGGTAAAATTTTCAAAATGGAGGAAAGTGATTTCGAAGGAGATGAATTTCAAAGCGAAAAAGAAAAAGTGGAAGAACTACTTGATCCTGAAAATCCAGAACACTTTTTTCCAATAGTTGAAAGGGATTTCAATAAGGTATAAATACATGTGGAATAAAAACGTCATCAAATGAAGGGAATAAAACTGTTCTATTTTTATATGCTATTTAAAAGGATTCTTATATACAGGGTGATAAAGCTGAAACGTAGCGTCAATCAGGACACCGAAACTTTATATAAAAACATTATACCCTTAAATTTGCAATAAAAACCCAAACAAAGCCACGCTCTGGCCACGCTTAGACAAAGCATGGTACGGTCCGTTTTCTACTAGGATTATTCTCATAAAAATGTACCTACTGCTGGGCGAAACTCGTTTCAATGATTCACCTATTCAATCGTGTACAATAAATAGTACGGGGGCTTATTTTGGCAATTATAATATAATTTGCTCTATTCTGTCGAAAGTTATAGTACCTCTTTGTACATTTTTTTTAGACACTCTCCAATTTGGAACAAAATCCCGAATCACACCAATTCACCGAAGATTTCAATAAACTCTTCGAATCATTTTTCCAAACTTACACCAAACAAAAAGAACTAGAAGAAGACAATGAAAACTTAAAAAACGATATCACAGAGAAATCCAACAAAATAGAATTGGCGATTAAATTGGCAGACGAAGACCAGAGAACAATATCTGATTTACGAAAAGAAATTGATAATGCTTGGAAATTGGCAGACGCTGCTCATGCTCGAGAACAGCTTTCCCATGAGATCATTGATAATTTGAGAAGACAGGTGGAAAATTTAAACGCTGAGATCGAATTTAAAAATAAGATGAATGAAGAAGCTGACGAGTGAGATTTTTTCTTTACTTCTACTAATTTCATCATTATTTTACCCTTTCATAATAGATATTGTTTTGTGCCTACTGAGTTAAGTATTTAAATCACATCCCATACAATTTTTTTTGTAGAAGTGGTGAGCTCAGTAAACACAGGGACGGTCTAGAAAGAGAACGAGACAGACTTATCAATGAAGTAAATCAGCTTGGCACAAAATTACAAAACGCCATCGGATACCAAGAAGAATTAGAAAAAAAGAATTCCGAAGCCGATTTAAAAATAAACGAAATAGCAGGGCAGCTAGAGGCAAGTTTATTTAGTAAAGTGAAAACTGTTACTGTTTTTATAGTATTATTAATTATATTTTTTGTTAATAAACGATATTTTTAATACAACAAATATTCAATACTAAAAGAAAAAATCGTATTGAAGATGTAGGCTATCAATTTCACAGTCAAACTTGAATTATTCCATTGTATGTCTTGTATGATATTTCTAGGACCAAGTTCAAGAAACTATACGCCAAAAACGAGCCAAAGAAAAATTCGAGGCTGATATACAAGATTTAAAATACAAATTAGATGAAAAAGACGTACATGCCAGTGAACTAAACGAAACTATTAAAGATCAGTTGAAGCAAATATCTGGACTACAAAAAGATATCAAGGAATGGAAATTATTACACGATAAACTGTCGAAAGATTTAGAAATTGCTATAATTAAATCCAGCAAATTGGCAGATGAACACAATACGACGTTGTTTGAAATTGACAGTGTAAAAAAAGCGTTGCAGGAGAAAGCTGTAGATATGAAAGTAATTTTTTTCAGTTTTACTTGTCTATAATATTTTCAATTATTTAAATTACTTAGGGCCGGTTGTACAATTCTAGCTTAGTGAAGGCTCAAGTCTGAACCCAGGTTCAGCGTCAGATTGCTGTTGTACAAAGTTGGCTTACGGTTGAGCTTCATTTAAACCTTAAGCTCAGTAAAGCCTCCAAGAGGGCAGGTTAATGTAAGCTTAAGCACGGAACATAAATTGTTATCATGTTCCGTGGCTTAAATGTGAATGAATTGTATGCAAACATAACCTGTACTTAATTTAATATTAAATTAAAAGTTTGTCAAAGTTAATTATGGATATTTTAACCGATGATGAGGATTTTTTGGAACAATTATTGGAATCGTACAACACCCGAGAAGATCAAGGGTGTATAGAGAGCGTATGCATCACTTTGAATGTTAAAGAGATCATGAGTTTATTCAAAGATTTCGTCTTTCTAAAGAAACCGTTCGCTTTGTGACAGATTGTATATCAGAGGAAATTTCTTGTAAAACTAATAGGTAGCAAATATGACATTAGTTAGGTTATTTGACAAACATATTGTGACCAATTTACTTCATACGCATGCGTCAGTTCGAAAGAAGTTCTACCAACACTTGCAAATAAGGTTTAGTAGAGCTGCTACTGAACCATATTTGTACAACAGGCTTAGGGTTGAGCTAAGCTTATATTTGAGCTCAATTTTAAGCTTCAAATGTACAACCGGGCTTTACTAAGCTTTATTCTAAATGACAGTAAATACCATCGAATGAATAATGAATGTCAGTTGTTTTATATGTAACTGACAAAATTTTACAGATGTCAAAACATTAAATTCGCCAGTGGCGGACTGGAAGTTTTTTTTACAACTTCCTTTTTCAAAAATACGTAGAATCTATAACATTTTCTACTAGATAATAGCTTTTTGATTATTCGGGTGTACATAATATACTGGGTAAATATAAAAGATTCTTTGTAGATAATTAGTGAAGAAACTACGAGATATAAAAACGATTTGGCCAAAGCCTCGAAAGCAAGAGATTTGATGGAGAAAAAAATAATGGCAATAATAAAAGAAAGAGACGACACAACGTCAGACAGAAATAGCCTTAGACAAAGGATATCAATCTTCGAAAAAGAAATAGAGGATTTCAAAAAATACATAGACGAAGACAAAAGAGCTATTGAAGTTACTATGAAAGAAAAAGACGTACTTAATAAAACTTTGCAAAGGTAATAATTTTTTCAAATTTGTACTATTGACTGCTCCATTTATTATCAAGGTTAATATAGTTTGATGTTCTTGTAGACAACAAGTAGTGCAAAAAGACCAACAAAAATTAATACACATTCAAGAGCAAGCCAAGAAAAAACTAGAAATTGAGCTGGATCTATTTTTCATCGAAAGCGGAAAACAAAAAAAGCTAATAAGTCAACTAGAAAGAGAAAGAGATAGACTTACAGAAGAACAATTGGACCTTACCAATACTATTCAAGATCAAATTGAAGATATTCGACAGAAAAAAGTGAGTTTCTTTAAATTTCAGGCTCAACAGTTTTCTACTTTGCAACTGTTCTAGTCGTTTATATTCGATTTGAAAAAAGAAGCAGCTGACCGAGATAACAAAATCAGACAGCAACAAAACATTTATGAAGCTATGCGATCGGATAGAAACGCCTTACAAAAATTATATCAAGAATCTACCGCCGAATGCGGGGAGCTGAGAAAGAAACTTAGATTGGTGTCACATCAGATCGAACAGCTCAAAGAAAATATCGGACAAAAAGAAAAACAAATAATAAAAGATGAAAGTATCGTCAGAAAGTTGACCAGAGAAAAGGAACAATTGAAGTAAGTGAAAATAACACGTCGTCTGTCGAAAGCTTGGATTTTTGGAACTTTAGTTCTTTACGTCAGGTTATGTTTGAGCGACCGGGGGTCGCGACGCAAAAGTTCTGACCGTTACGTTACGTTATGTTACATCGGTTGTCAGGACGGTAGGTTGTGTTTACTGGTTTCTAAGTTTAACACGTCGGTAAGTGATTTACTTACCGTTCAGACGTCGAAAACTAATAAATAGCATCAAAAACAATTTCACCAAAATGCAAAATATATTTTAAACTGATCGAGAAGTATAAATGTCACCCTTGACATTTCGTTCATTTCGAAGAAATTTAAATTATTTTATTCGGAATTTATTTCAATACGATCGCGAAAAAAATGGTATAAGCATCTCGAACGTTAAGGGTAATTAGAACATTTGCATGTAGATTCCTCTCGTAAAATTGGACAAAATGATATCAGGATTAAGGGGTCTAGCACATTTACTTTTCGAAATACAGGGTGTTGAAATTGAATGTTTTAATTCGATAACTTTAAAATGGATGGATAAATTGATTTGACATTTGGCAGGTTGTTTTTGAATGTAAAAGGGCATATTTAAATAGAAATAGTAGTTTGTGCAACTAGTGTGGATATGGAAAATCCACACGAGTCGAACAGCATATTTTTTCTACGACCCACTAAAGAAAAAATCTAGAAAATAAAAATTTCCATAAACTGTAAGATAACTTCAAACTTCAAATTGAAAATTTAACAATTCAATTTTATGTTTCTGCTAATTTTTTTGTGGTAAACGTACAGTTCTTGAGTGTCCATTTTGTATAATGCTACGGTTTCCCTTTTTAAATATACGATGCTGTTATAAGTAGATGTTGCCAGACGGACTCCCTCATGAAGGGTACCGTACCATTATCTATAATAATAAATATTCTGCTAAATATTTCAAACGTCTACCTGTTGTCGTTATTAATATCAAGCAGAATAATTATTTAAAAATTAAATTAACAATAAAAAAACTTCTTCACGGGGAATCGAACTCGGGTCTACCGCGTGAGAGTCTGGTTTGCTTACTACTCGACCACCGGGGAATATGCAAATTTGTTTATCTATAACGTCAGATGTATTACATAATTTTTGCTTAAAAGGAACTAAAGTTCCTACCATGTGTCCCGCTACACGTTCTACCTTTCTTTATTCTAGAATTGAGGTTATGACTGGATTAGACCAAGTAAGAGTATTACGGACCGAAGGAAAGGAATTACGGGAAGAAGAAAAAAGATTGAATAAAACAATAATAGTAAGATTTTTACAAAAAAATAAAATGTTCGTGTCACATTTTTTCAAATTTTAGAACCTGAATCGTACTGTAAGGGAACAGGCTAAAGATTTAGATCAATTAATGAACGAAAGGGACGTTCTGGGATCTCAATTGGTACGGAGAAATGACGAGATTGCTTTGCTAAACGAGAAAATTGTTATTCTTCAAGCTACGTTAGCCAGAGGTGCCTATTTTTCGTATCAAATCTCCAATTCAAATTTAATATTTTTAAATCATTTTTTTAAGGTGAAACTCATTACGAGCTAAGACTAACTGACATTAGGCTGTTGAAATTGGAAATAAAACGACTTAGACAAGAAAAGAGTCACATTGACAAAACGATGGCGAGCATGGTTGATTTGCGACAGGAAGTTTTTCATTTAGAAAGAGATTTGACGAAATGTAGATTGAAATGTAAAGCATTGGAACAGGAAGTTCAAAATCCTTTGAATGTACACAGATGGAGAAAATTGGCTGGATCTGATCCTGAGGTATTGGACTTGTTGCAGAAAGTTCAGATATTACAAAAGTAAGTTCTATTTTAGTATACCAACTTTGCACAATACACAGGATGTACCATATGATAATGACTTTATATAAAGTACCATTAAATTTTTTTAAATTTTTGTCTGGGACATTCTGTATAAACAAAACTCTCAATAAACGAAATTATTATTGTGGCAAACTATACTTCATTTCACATCTTGCCATTAAATTTATTTAAATCGACATCCATAAATGACAAGTTGACATTAATGACAGTGTTATGTATATTTTAATGATCTTTTTTATTAAAAACAGTCAGATATACTTTAAAAATAAAAAAACTTGAGAGGTGTCAAGGGACACCCGGATGGAACGAAGTTCCTTTCGATTAATTAGTGAAGGAATTGTACATATACATACACACACCGAAACATTTATATATACAGTATGCGAAAACTCTTTCGAGTCCATTCAGTTTACACAGTTTACATCGAGAGCTGAATGGATGAACTAGATACGCCCACAATTATTCTTCTCCCTCTTTCATCAGTTTTTCTCATATTTTCCTTGTCGTACTTGTGTAAACTGAATGGACTCGAAAGAGTTTTCGCATACTGTATACCTATATACATATATATATATATGTATATATAATGTACTCTGTCTGTCTATTCTTTCATACACGTCATAGATGCGCGGGACTTTGTAATTTGGCAAAGTCTTGAGTCATGCGCAGTTGAAAGAGCCGTGTTGAATGTTTACCCGCTCCTGTAAATTTCAGAACGAATCTGTCATGTGAAGGTTCGGTTTGTTTATAAGAAATTTATGTTGGTGCTCCTGATATTTCACGTCAATAAAACCTACCAATCAAATCGTCTTTGGATACGAGATACGTCGCAATTGACATGGAATCAGTTGCTCCAACACAACTTTCAGCCAATCATAGCTCAATTTGAAGAGCCGAGGATTGAAGTTTTTTGGTTGGCTACTTGGACCAAAATCCCCCATTACATCAAGACTACCCTTAATTTGAAGTGACATTTCTATAAAAAAATTTGACAATGTTACAATTTGACAATAGTTATTAAAAAAATGGGTGTACCAGCGGGAAATGTAGAGAACGGGAAAAAGATATTCCAACAAAGATGCTTCCAGTGCCACACTGTCGAGGCAGGTGGAAAGCACAAAACCGGACCCAACCTACATGGTTTAATGGGTAGAAAAACTGGAATGGCACCGGGTTATAGTTATTCCGAAGCCAATAAAAAGAAAGGAGTTACATGGACCGAAGATGTGTTGTTTGAATACCTTGAAAATCCGAAAAAGTTCATACCAGGTACGAAGATGGTCTTTGCGGGATTAAAAAAGGCCAGTGATCGAATAGACTTAATCGCGTATCTAAAATCAGCTACATAATTAGCTATATTTACTTATTGGTTTTTAATTAAAGTGTATTGTTCTATGCTTTTGTTCATTTTTTCAATTCCTATATATAGACAAGGCAAAAGTACTAATTTCTCAAAAACATTTCCAACTTTAGAGCCCCGTAGCTCGTTAACAAAGAGCGTAAGTAAAGTAAGTCTCGCTGTCATCTGGAACAACCTGTATATTAATTTTTGTTTCCTTGATATTACATTGTATAACTATTCGAAAAAAAAAATACAAACTAGGAAGTGCATAACAAATTACAAGAAAGTGTAGGTTAACGAACGTAAAATATACTTAGAAGGGCAATGAGATAAATGCATCGACCAAGGTTACACTAAGAGTCATTGCAAGTAACATTTTTGTCTGTTGATGATTACGTAAAACAGCATGAATAGTTATTAATAGTGTAAATATCGATAGTGGATTAATATAAGAAAAGAATCTACTGTAGACTTATTTTTTTTCTTTAAATCTACTGAAAATTTTGTTGGATATGACGAAAATAAAATACTGTCAAAGCTTGAACTTTTTGGAATGTTATAACTCAACGTAGGTAGCAATACTTTGGAATGGCCAAGATATAGAAAATTTCACGTTCTATAAAAAAGGACTACTATAATTTTTTGGTATTTTCACACCTATCAAAGTTATTCAAGGTTAAAGTTGAATTAATAATAAATTTTGCCATTTTTTTCAATTTTTCGTCGCGAAAATAAAGTTTAGGAAAAAATGTTATTGAATATTTTTTGTAAAGCGTTTTATTGGCTAGAACTTATTTCAATACATTTTTTTATTCCTTTTATGGGTCGTTAGTTATTCCGCATAATTCACATAAAAATATGATTAAATTTTCAATTTAATACGAATAACTTACTACCCATGAAAGATATAAAAAATTTGTATTGAGATAAATTATAGCCAATAAAACGTTCTACAAAAAATATCCTATACATTTTTTCCATAAACTTGATTGGTGCGTCGAAAAAATAAAAAATTGGTAAAATTTATTATTAATTCAACTTTAACCTCAAATCACTTTGAAAGGAGTTAATTTATCAAAAAATTTTAGTCGTACTTTTTTTAGAGCGTCAAATTTCCTACAAAAATTTTCCTTAGTCATTCCAAAGTTTTGCTCTTTACTTGAGTTTTGAAAGTCCAAAGCACAAGACAATTTTGTTTCCATATTATTTAAATGGAAAATAGAACTTATCAATGTATTTTCTTATAATTTTAAGTACCTACCTGAAGTAAAATTTTATTTGATAATTTAGAAACATGCTTGAACATACATAATAAAATAATCAGTTTTATACTTTTTAAATTACCCCATAAATAAAATATCTTCACATTTTTCTACAGCTGCACCTATGTAGAGGTACATTCATTCTTATATAACCTGGTACCTTGGTCTATAGTCACCTTTCAGCGTATATAAATTGATGTAAAACAAACATAGCTTCCATTTTCATTGCAGGAGATTGTTGCAACAAGGCTCCATTGCAATTGAAAGAGAACGGCAGTTAAAGCAGGCTGAACGGTTGTATTTGAATCTAAGAAAGGTAGTGGCTAGACAACCGGGACCTTCAATTCAAGAAGAGCTCGTTAAAACGCAAAGGTCTTTGAAACATCGAGGAAATAAATTGAAGGTAAATGGCTATTTGTTTACTTGTTATAGTATTTAAATATTTTCCTAAACTGTGTAAATTATTTTGTAAAATCAATTTACTAAAACTCTTTGGCGGTTTAACCGAATATGGTGGTATTTGCTATTTAAAATTTTCATAATATTGTAGTCTGGCTGCCAGAAACAGTTTTATAAAGCTTATTAATAAAACATATTATATTTCGAGTTCTTCCATTACACCATTGTATTTTAGTCTGCATTTTAAAACTGGATAAAATTTAAATGACGAATTATTCCCGTTGATTTCTCTGGAGATAATTATAACTGAGCTTCTCTTGGTAAAATTTGTCAAAGCTGGCATTCGAATTTAGAATATTCCCCTGGCTATAGAGATGGAGCTGGCCGTTTTAAAATAAATCCAAAAACATATTCATCTAACTCATCAACTTTTTCTTTTAAAATCTATAATTTCTTCGGATTAATGTTCTTGTGTATGGTTCTTTAAACAAAAATTTGTTACTTCCTTTATCTAGATTGGGTTGATATATGTCAAATACTTCATAAAGTAAAATTTGCTTAAAGATTAACCATTTCCTGGATGTGAAAGCTAGAAATAATTGAATTGAAATACTATACATTATTGTAGAGTGTTGTTGTTTTTAAAAACAATATAACAATGAATTAAAGAGGCAATTTTTGATGTGAAACACATGTATATGTAAACTAGATTATTTCTGTGTTTTATTGAACCTTTTTGATTATTCAGCTGTACGGTTGGTGATTTGGAAATGATTTAAAATATTAATAACCCTAAAAAAACGTAACATTGCGGTTTAAATCATCTGAGAATTTTCATCAGTGTCGCTGTAGCTAATTGATTCGGATTGAAATTAATATTGAAATACTATCGGAAAATGTAATTAACGATTCAAAAGTTTTTGGACGCATAAAACTACTCAAATGGTCAGATTTGTTGTCTACTTGCGTCATTTTAAATAATCTAGTATCTAATTAATAATAGGGTCGTAAAAACCGATAAAAGTGATAATATTGTTTTAAATAACCTAGGTATAAATTTATTTCTCTATGGTACCTATTTTTCACTACTTTAAAAGTATTTTTTTATTCCTTACTACATACAAGTCTTTTTAGGCACTAATCGCCCTTACTATTTTGTAAAATATTTCTCAATATTAATTTAATTATTGCTTGTTTAAGTGCATGGTGTCTGAATTAAATATGGCAGAATTAAAAGTAAACGAATACAAATCTGATTTGCAACGCGTAACAGAAGAATTAGCAGATTTGAAAAAGAAATATTTGGCGGAAAAGAAAGCAAATCGAACAATGCGCATGGCGTGTGAATCAAGCCGGGAACTGAACCGCGGCGGAGATACCGGCGAAGTAAAGTTTACTGGTGGCGGGTTTCGAATGTCAGTCTCAGAAATTTCGACGAAATAATCAAAAACTAAAGTATTTACCAGCATAATTTTAGTTTCTACTATTTCTATAAACACTCCGGAATTCGTAAGTATTAAAGTTCATTCAAATTAACTCTTAAATATTAGTATTTCGTCTTTATTTTGTTTGTAGATATGAAAATGTCGAAGGTTAAACTTGAAGTTTGTGTTGACAGCATCGAATCTGCAATCGCTGCGATTCAGGGAGGCGCTGATAGGTTAGAGTTATGCTCCTCGTTGCTAGATGGCGGTCTCACCCCAACACCCGGGCTTCTTATACAAATTCAAAACATGAATTCCAGAAATGTTCCAGTTTTTTGCCTTTTACGCTGCAGACCCGGAAATTTTATTTACAATCTTGAGGAAATTGAAATTATGAAGGAAGATGCCAAAATTTTGCGTAAAAATGGAGCTGATGGGTTTGTATTTGGTGCTTTGTCTGAGAATGGGGATGTTGATATGAAAATTTGTCGAGATATTATCCGGGTGTGTCATCCTCTTCCTGTAACTTTCCACAGGGCTTTTGATTTCTGCAGACGACCAACTATTGAAGTTGAAGTCATCATAGACTTGGGATTTCAAAGGATTTTAACCAGTGGAAAACAACAAAATGCCCAAATGGGTGTTAAACTTATCAAAAAATTGGTAGAACAAGTTGGTAATAGAATTATTATCATGCCAGGAGCAGGGGTAACCAAAGAAAACATCAAGTATATTTTGGAACATACAGAAGCCAGAGAAATACATGGTTCATTCAAATCTCCCAAAGAGGAACCAGAAAAATCTGAAGAAGACAACGAGGCTGCAATAGGAGAACGGGAAGGGCCCATTTACGTTACTACTGAAAGCGCTGTGACGGAAATTGTTAATATTTTAAAGACTGCTTAATTTGTTGTACCTATTTTAACATAATTTAAAATGTGATTTAACAAACATATTCTATCCACCTGTCTGTGTATTTTAAATTTGTTTCTGTGAAACTCATCTGTAAACAAACGAAAATAAATGTATGTAAAGCAACTTGATTTGGATATCCTTGAAATCCCGAATTTATATTTATTTAGAAATGGATTAACAATGGATTCCAGGTCCTTCTGCAAATATCTAGTGTCTGCGAGTGCTACAAGACGTGTAGATAACATTTGATAATACTTCCTTTTAAATCAGTCACCTACGTTATTTCACTATTGCTAGTGCCATTCTCCTAGATTGTTTAATTTTATATAGAAATAATTATTCCAATGCTTTACTTTAATAATACATCAGAAGCTTGTTTAAATGGACCTTTAGACAGACCTGTGACCTGTCAAATGTATTGTCAAAAGTAGGAAGAATAATAACAAATAATATATAAACATGTGAATGATAATTATTATCCTTTTGTTTTTTGAAGAAATTAAAACCACTGAAAATGTTTTCCAATAAAAAAAGGCAACTTTACACCTCCCTACTTACCATGTCTGAGGATTTTAGTGAATACCCTCAAAAAGTCCTGTCAGGATTAGGAAAACCAACGAAAAGAGGAATTAAAAAGTGTACAATTTGTGGAGTATTTAATGGCACTAGAAGTACTACCTGTAAAAATAAAGATTGTAACGCAGTTCTAAAAGCATCTGAAGAAAAATCTAAATTGAATTTAGATGCTGTGAAATTATTGACTAATACAGATAAACAGGTATATTCAGTTAAAATAAGCGACATGGGCCCTGATTATAGAGGATTTGTACAGCTTCCAGTACTGCAATCTTGTACAGAGAAAGATGCAAGTACTTATTCGGAAGTTGCTATTTGTTTTGTGGACTCGTGTCAAAACTGCTTTGATAACTCTATATTAAAATGTCATGAAGAGGAAAGAAACAGCTCAGATTCCAATAAACTTTTCTGTACACACATTAAGTCTGCTTTGAAAAGTCAAAACAAAGCTTCCCCCATTGAACTTAAACTTGATGTGCTTAACTCACTAAATATTCAAAATGAAATTAAAGAAAAATTATGTTTACTCAACTCTGAGAAAGAAGGAATACTAGTACAAAGAGTTTCTAAATCTGTGGTAGCAGTAAAATGCCAAGCGAGTGCTAAACATCCTTTAGGATATTTACATTTTACTTTTATAAAGGGAAATAGTAAAGATGCTTTTGAGAAATTTGATTGTGGCTGTTCCAATTTTTCAGGTATGTAGTATTCACTTATATTCACATTGTAAATTAAGTATTGGCAAATTTGAAATTTTAGAAAGACCAGATAATGAATTGTTTTATGGAAAACACAAATGTATTCACTATTATGCATGTATTTGGGCTTTAATGAGTGATGGGAAATGTGATGAATTTGCAAGTGTAGTTACTTGTGAAACATCTAAAGGTTGGAATAGATTGTCATTGAATAACTTAGTAAAAATATAATACTACTTTTGTAGATTTAAATAGTGAACTTACAAAAATAAGTAGCAATTATCTTACAAATGTGGTAGGTTTAAAAAATAAACTGAAAACATTACCAAAGTTCAGTAAGGTAAGATTGCTGTTGAAAGGTTCCCTCTGATTTAAGGGATGATTAAAATATTTAAACTGCTCTATCCAAAAGTGTGGAGTGTGGGGCTGAATTCTAATCACTACTAAATCTAGTAATTTGGTGTTACTTGCTCTTAGGTTGTGTTTTTTTCACCCAAGTGCTTATTTTTTTGTAACTGTTGAAACAATGTCTGTATTTATGTGGTTTTAATGTACTTTCTAACATATTTCTTCAAATTGCATGACATTATCAATTAGCCAGTGTATGCTCATGTTTTTTCAACTTCTTGAAGTTTATTTATGGACAATAACTTGATACTAGTCTTCTTCCAATATTCACTTTCTGCTTTTTCATGAATTAATTTTCAGAAATCAAAATTTCATAGAAAGAAACAATCAATAAAAAGATGTCATAGGATCATACCAAATATTTTACCGATTGAAATAAAAGTTTTGGAAGAAACACCAAAATGGAATGATTCAGTATCATGGGGTTTCATCGATTGGTTATCCTTTGTCACAGAATCTATAAACAGGACAATGCAGTTTGATAACTATGGGATGGTTAATACCACAATTTTACAAATACCAGAGGTAATTATGTTTATCTAACACTTTAAATTCAACTTCCAAGGTTCAAGGCATTGACTGATAAGTATTTTGGTATTTTATATTAAACTGCATAACATTATCTTTAATATTTACATAATTTTTGTTATCTACATTCACATATTTTTACATAATTTGTTTTTTGCTGTAGGAATTTTATAAATGTTTTACTCAAAGAATTCCAAAAGTTTACAATGTCCTACAAAATGGAAATTCATATGTTTATTACATCATGAATATTCTGCATCTAAAAGAAATATTCGATACGCCAAAAGTAAGTTACTTTAGGTTGTGTTGAATGCTTGGAAAAGTGTACAACTTGATTTGTAGATAAAATTGAAGATTTCCAAGAAATTTGTTCACAACGATCAAAAAGGCTATGTAGAATTTGACGAAAATACTGAGGAAGATGATGAATCGTTTCTATGTCCATTTATATATTTCCTAAACGTGGGACAATCTACGGTAGATGAAAGTGATAACACCAACAATTCGTTTTATATAGAATGGACACCATCTTTGTTTAGTGTAATAAATATCGGACAATTAAGATTACAGTATAAGTATGGACGTAAAAGTACTTGAAGTTATTGTTAAAAATATTGTTAATTTATGAAAAATCTTATAATTGGGACACCCTGTACATTTACCACCTCAACCTCATGCATAGTTTACGGAAAAACAGATATTTTCAACTAATAATAATTTGTGTGTCTATATACTGTTTTATTACCTTGCTTAGTTCGGCTTATGTTTGTTTGGAAATAAAAATATTTATCTCCTCGACTTTAATAATTTTTCAAATAAACCGTGTACCGAATCTTGTATCATAAAACAGGGGTTATAGATAAGATTAAAGTTTAATTCTTGTCGAATTACATCACCTATTAATTGATGTCAACCTTTTTATAATGGAATCCATTGATATAGACAGTTTACTTTTAAAAAATGACGAAAAAGCCAAACAGTTCGCCAAAGAAAATCTCAACGAAACCGATGAGAATAGAACAAAATGTTTAATAGAAATAAGAAAATGGTTGACTGATGACCAGAAACAATTACACGCTCGATTGGAAGATCAATATTTATTAGCTTTTTTAAGAGGATGTAAGTTTAATATAGACAAGACGAAGAAGAAATTAGTGAATTATTATACAATGAGAAAAAAAGTTCCCGAATGGTTTCAAAACAGAAATCCCGAGTTGGCGGAAATTCAGGAGTTGGTGAAGTTGGGGGTATTTGTACCATTAAAAAAATTACAGGATAACAAGTAAGTTATAAACTTTTACTAAATACTTGAGGCTAGACACCGAGCCAACGAAATATTGTGGCACGTTCTATAAATTTTTTTTGACAGATATAAGTATTTGACATTTCTTTTTTCGACAGACATATTCTTAAATTAATTTTAGGTTAGTTGTTATAGTACGAACAGCAGTACACGATCCCCAACGTCATACACAAGACAACGTTTTTAAAACTGGGAATATGATGATGGACATAGCATCTCTAGAAAATGTAATTTCCGCTCAAATTTACGGAGTTACGGCCATATTCGATCTTAGAGGTATAGATTTTGGTCACGCCAAAGAACTAACGCCAAGTATGATTAAAAAGGCCGTATTTTGCTGGCAAAATTACCACGTCAGACCGAAAAATCTAGAATTCATCAACGCACCAGTTAGTATTTATTTATTTTATTAAATATACTGGGTGAGAACATAAAAACGTAAACATCTTAAGGTGTCCGGAGATATTTGAGAAAAAGTTTACTTTGTTAGGGGGTTGTTTACGACGTAAATCTTTAAACCAGAAATTAGCGAAAAAATTAAATAAATTTAACCGTATGCCACGCTGCACTGGAGTAAACGCAGCGAACTATCCTGTTAAAATCATGGCTTAGTTTTAGACCGTCAAGGGGGAGAAGTGTGCAGCGCGGGTGTTTGAAAGAGCTCGCCGAGCACGTTCGTATGGCTGTTATATAAAATATCAACGTTATATCGAACATCTGTAAATTTGTTTTTATTTTAGACTACTATCCATGTCATTTTGTCGGTGTTTAAAAGCTTTATGAGCGAAAAATTGAGGAATAGGATTAGAGTTCATTCTGACGTATATGAAAAGTTGTACGATGTGGTGAGCAAAGATGTATTGCCGCCAGAGTACGGAGGTAATGGAGACACGATGGAGGAACTTATCGAATATTGGAACAATAAGATATTAGGTTATAAAAATTGGTTTTTAAATGATGAAATGTACAAAGCCGAATAAAATGTTTTCATTTTCAAAACAAAATGGTTTTATTTTTTACGTACTTACCTTTGGTTTTGTACAACTGTCGCCATCTACCATTCGGTAATAAAACTAATAATTAGAGATTGCTATATAAATCAATATAAAAACACGCATCAATTTAAAAAATCATAGCGCCCATAATATTAATAATTTTGGGTTGAAATTTTAAGTACAACTTCTCAAATAATGCACGAATATGGAAAAAAAATCATCAACTTCGTAAGTACTATATTTTGTATACGAGGATTAGCGAAAGTGAGAGGTACGAAAATTCGAAAAAAAATTCATTACTATGGACTTAAGAAACTTTTCATGTGTATTTTCGTAATCTACGAGGTCGAATTAGTAAATTTCCATTTATAAATGTGTCTGAGAAAGGTTGGTTCCAATTT
>CAJUYI010001907.1:0-13768 GCA_910591695.1 Galerucella pusilla
GTTATAAGTATAAGGTGTTGTCTTGTTCGCGGTTTTTTAACGAACTCTCCCTCTATTCTCGTTACATATAGACCATCACTTTTTAGCCGGCGTTGCCGGTTTTACAATCTTTTAGTGGAAACTGGACACAGAGCGAACCCAGCATTTCAAAATGGACTTCTGGAGTGAGCAGATGCAATTATTGTATCTATACCCTTTTAACCTAACCTAAAAAAGTGTTTGACAGCAAAATACACTTCTCGGTGATAGGCTAATGCGAATTTATGCCAGTTAAAGAAAAAGGTAAGAAGCGAAACAGTGTTTTCCATAAATTGATGTATTAACTCAACCCAACTCCATTTATTTTCCGCGGATATGATGATTTAAATCGATATTCTCAACAGTTTTATATACGGCTGGCACTCAGAATTCACAAAAACATAACCTTCATTACTTATCTTTGGATTTGTATAGTATAGTGAGAAGGGATTTTGACTTCGAAATAAGATTAACTTCAACAAATATTGTTTTTCGATAAAAAAATGTTACCCCCTGGGAACAGTGTTGGAGTTCAAAGTATAAACTGAAAAGGGGTTGAAGCTACAGCTATGGAAATGTTCAAAAAATACCGGTGTTAGTCATTGTGAGTGCACAAAATGTTCCATATCTACTTGAATTTAGGAAAAAAATTAATCAATTCCCTTTTTTTGTCCCCATGACCTATATAGTTTAGCAAGTTTATCTGAAGCTACGGGAATCGGTAAGGTCACATGAAGCATATCTGTCATAAGCGTACAAATGGCGTAAGGTACAAAGGTCACTGACCATACCAACGCCACTGGATAAATCAATATCAGTCAATTGAGGAAGTTAGAGGGAAGAATACACGCACGCGCTTGTCAATAAGAAGTCAGCTTCTAATAAAAATCACCCCCATACCAAAATTGGAAAAGTGTCATCTTTTAATATTCATGAATTAAAAAAATAATGTTAATAGAAAGAATCCAAGGGAACAAGAACATCAAAGATTCAACGTTTAATCATATTGTTAATAGTTAAAAGTCCCTTTTCTAATTATTATCACCACATACTCAGTACTTTAGCTTTTTCATAGTTGAACGTGGCAATATCGAATGTTTTCGACTGGACTCCTTTCACGGCTTCAGATAAACTTGCCAAAGTATACTTATATTGAAACTAATATAGAGCGTAATACGGTGGTAAGTTGTCTGGGATAAAATATCTCTAAATTTAACAAGTTGTGGAGTTTTAATTAAAAACAAAACCATTTTCCACATTTTTTTTATCAAACAAAAAGACGAGAGCCGTAAACTCAAATAGAATTTTTATCACAAGTATCTATACCGATCCACAATCGTTTACCGGTTAATGAAATCATTTGAGAGCAAGGTGAGCCACGCTTTTCCAGTTTTTTTCCCAAAACTGAAGCAGGAATTTCAGTCACGTCTTGAGCAGTTTCTCTATTTGCCTATTTTCCCATTACGAAGACGAGAGTCTCATCTCAGGAGCGGATTCAGATCTTATCCACAAAGCACACACTTATACATAAAAAAGAAAGATTGGCATATTTACGATTTAAAGAAAATACCTGTATATTTATAATTCACATCCTTCCTTTTTTTAAAAAGACCTGTTATTACAGCTACTATATAGATATTTCATGATGAACTGTTTAAAACGTAAAACTATTGGGCTAGATCCTATCCGTGTGTTCTGTAAAGGAAAATTTATTGGTGAACCAGTAGGAAGTTCTTGTAATTAACTCTAACTTTAAACCAAAGCTTAACAATCCTCCATTAAAGTCAACGGAATACTTATTTCCTCTAGCTTTATGAGGCACTTTCTTTCGCTCAATCAGACTATTTCCTTAGATGGGACTTTCTAGGCCAGTTACTTGTCAATTAATTTCAATTATAGAATAATACTTGTAATTAATGGATTATATACAGGGTGGGGCAATCTTCTGACATCGGAGGATTACATCGTTGTGGTGATAGACAGAACTTTATAGTTTTGTGTGAGCTAATACAGTTACTGAGAGCACATTTTGAGAATACTTTCGATTCTACAGGGTGTTCCAAAACCACGTAGCAGTACAAACTTACAATTTTTTGATAAAACGTACCATATTTTGTTTGAGAATCGAAAAGATCTCACCGAGAGCGTTACAAAAATATAGCACTCTAATATATTATAAAGGTGTTTTACAAAGATATGGCCAATTATTAGCAAAAAAGACCTCCTCTTTAACACTCTGCAAAACAGTAAATTAAAATAAATCAACAGGTCTTTGTATTTAAATGTCATACACACATCATTGGCTGTGCTCAGTATTAATTACTTTTTTCATCTGTGGCTTCTTTAATACAGGGTGAAACAAAACGCAAATCAAGCAATATCTCAAAATTTTTAAATGAATCACCCTATAAGTCTTTTCACAATTTGTTAGTACAATTAATAAACTTTCAAACGATGTAGTAAACTTAGGGGATTAGTTAATGGAAAATCGTAGATATTTTATGATAATGGTCAAAAACAAATTAAATTGTATTAAATTTTTACATGCAACCTCTTGTAAATTGTAACATTTCTGAGGCATATATTTTAATCGTAATTTTGGATGCATCTACAATATCTAATCAATGAAATAAAATGTTTGCTAATACCGTAGGTACCTACCTGGAATTACCAAAAATTTCATATTTTTCATGTTTCATTGTTATTATAGGCTTGTTTGAGAATGGGCGAAACATAATCAAGCCATATTTTTGATTATATCAAGTGGGCTACTATCAAAATAGTATCTACTAATAAATGTCACAGAGATATTGCTGTATTCTTCATTTGTGTTTAGGAAGTTGATTCAAACACAATAGTTAACTTGTGGTTCCAACAAGCGATGGAGCATCTGTATATCAGAAATTTTACCGACAGGTGGATAGGACGTGGTGGACCAATTTCGTGGCCTCCTCGATCTCCAGATCTCGCACCGATGGATTTCTTTTTATGGGGATACATCAAGCAACTTATGTATAAAACGTAACGCATTTTCCACAATAACTCCAGATATGTTGGAAAGAGTAAGATCCTCGTTTTTGAGAAGTATTGTATGGAAGTAAATGATCGCCATTTTGAACACTTAGCATAAACTACTATACTTTTTATAGAATGTCAATGTTCATTTATGTTAATGTGAGTGTTCTTATAATGTTCGTTTTCATAATTGTTAGTTTTTCAAAAATAGGAAAAGTTGGAAAATGAATTACAAGCTTGCATTTTACATAACTAAGATATACTGTTTGTGGTGACTTGAGTAATTATTTCGTAAAGACTACAAACTGCTTTTATATTTATTAGTACCTACTATATTGACATTAGCCTACTTACAGTAAACAAAAATATTTCTTCCAACATAATTCCTTCTTTCCTTCCTCTAATGGTAAGAGTAGAAGTCAAAGATATTTTAGATGCATCCAAAATTACGATTAGAATTTATGCCTTAGAAATGTTAAGATTCACAAGATGTTGCATGTAAAAATTTAATACCATTTAATTTGTGTATGCAAAATACTTGTTTTTGACCATTATCATAAAATATCTACGATTTTCCATTAACTAATGCCCTAAGTTTACTACATCGTTTGAAAGTTTATTAATTGTACTAACAAATTGTAAAAATACTTATAGGGTGATTCATTTAAAAATTTTGAGATATTGCTTGATTTGCGTTTTGTTTCACCCTGTATTAAAGAAGCCACAGATGAAAAAAGTAATCAATACTGAGCACAGCCAATGATGTGTGTATGACATTTGAACACAAAGACCTGTTGATTTATTTTAATTTACTGTTCTGCAGAATGTTATAGAGGAGGTCTTTTTTGCTAATAATTGGCCATATCATTGTAAAACATCCTTATAATATATTAGAGTGCTTCTCGATTCTTAAACAAAATATAGTACGTTCCATTGAAAAAAATGTAAGTTTGTACTGCTACGTGGTTTTGGAACACCCTGAAAAATCGAAAGTATTTCCAAAATTTGCTCTCAGTAACTGTATTAGCTCACACAAAACTATAAAGTTCTATCTATCACCACAACGATGTAATCCTCCGATGTCAGAAGATTGCCCCACCCTGTATATATACTGTGTTATTTATAATATGCGACATAGGGATTTATGTACAAAACTGTCAAAGGCGAGCTAACTCTTTTACCGAATAGAGTTCATAAAAAATATTAACAGATATGGAAACGTCGTTGGAAAATAAGTTCAAAAGCACTTTTAATTTTCTTGAATTCGCTCTGGTTTGATAAAAAAAATTGATAGTTATGTTTAAAAAAGTTGAACTCCATATTCATACCTGGGAAATGGCTACACGCTTAGGTGGTATGGCGGTTCGACTCGCCGCTGTAGTAAAGTTTTTATCTTTTTGTTTTTAGTTCTTTCTTCACAATTTTTGTCTGAAAAACATCTAATTTGAAACAACGAGGTAAAAAAGAAAGAGGAAAGGGGCTTCTAAGCATAGCCGACTTGAAGCGTTGAAGCGTAAACAAACCAGATGCCTACATTAAATTATTCAATTGTTCACAACTAGTTTATATCAAATATATTGGATAAAAGCAGTCTCCAAACACTATTATACAACTCAATTGCCCAATTTCACCAACCATTTCCTAAAGTCAGATTGTGAAATTTTCGTTTTATCACGCGCCAAGAATTACTTGAGGTTGACAATATTGGGTATCATGTTTGGGCGTTTATTGGCGCATGGTGAAACGTAAATTCTAATTTTTTTTTCAAAAATCTGATTTGGGTATCACCTAACTTTAGGAAATGGTTGAAATCGGACATAAATCAACTTAAATTTATACTAATACTCATAAATAACCTTCCTAATACTGAAAATCACTATTTTTTCAACGTGGCTTTTCAATTTTCCTAACACAAGAATTGATGACTAATGTCACTAATGTGGCTTCTCAATATGCGCGACTTCCGTCGAAAGTTGGTTAAATCACTACCACGCTTAACTTCCCTCCTCGTTGATTTGAAATAAAACAGAGTAATTGTTTCAAAAATTGTGAAAAAAGGGCCAAAAACAGAAAAAAAAAATTTCAATGCAGCGGAGAATCGAACCGCCATACTTCAGGCTCAATTTTTAAATTTTCTATTCACCTAGAGTTTGACTTTTTTAAGCATAATTATCCATTTTTTTTTATTAAACCAGAGCGAATTTAAGAAAATTAAAAGTGCTGCATTTGAACTTATTTTTTAACGACCTTTCCAAATCTGTTATTATTTTTTATGAACGCTATTTGGTAGAAAAAATAACTCGCGTTTGACAATTTTGTACAGGAAGCCCTATGTCGCATCTTGTAAATAACACAGTGTATATTAAAAAGTATCCCATATAGTTCAACAAGCTCCAGTGAATGAAAATGTTGTATTTAATCAAACTGGTTGTAGAAGATGGGTCTATTATGGGAAAAAGACAAGGAATTGGAAAACGCGAAAAATATTTTTTCAAATCCTGTGAAACCGATGGGATACTGAGTTTTTGTTCACTTTACCCATAAGAGACCAATATCAGGCAATGGATGTCTATTTTATTCATCAAATACATTCTCAGTCATCAGGATCTGTCAAACTAGATTGGATACTGTTGACTTTGATATATAAACAGATAATTTTTCACTAAATATAGTAACCAATCAAATTACCTAATTTCAAGTCACGTGTCAAATTTCATCCAATCACCTCTGGATTACAGTGATAATACCCTACATGTGGTGTTTTCAGTTTGATGTTTTTTTTATTAAAAATTAATTAAACGTCAAACTGACAACTGGTTCAAAAATGTGGCGAACATTTGGTATAGCATCTAACGATTCAAATAATTCACCAATTGTACTTTTCACAACTGTATTTTTGAATGATCTCGATAATATCAAGACCCTAGGGGTTTTACTACAGAAAATTACAAAAAAATTGGTGGCCCGTCGCTTTCGCCATTTTTTTTAAAACACGCGGCGTTGAACTTTTTTAAAATTTGGTGAGAGCGACGGGATATTGACTTTTTGTCTTCTTTACTCATAATTGACAAATATTGTATGATGAAGCCTCATTTTTCTAATAAATACATTTCCAAACGTCTGAGTTTGTTAAACTAGATTGGACACTGTTTGACTGGGGTATAAGGCAGATAATTACAAAGAGTCAGTATCCCGTCGCTTTCGCCATTTTTTTAATAATATTTTCCGTATCTTATAAATAACACAGTTTATAGTGTTGTTTCGCATAAAGATATTGACGTAATATATAACTAGAATTTAGTCACATATTCCGACTTGGAATTCAATAATCATAGGAAAGGGTAGTTATAGAAAATTGAAGAAGAAAATACGAATTTTACATCGAATTTTGAATCATTAGATTTTTGTGAATACGATTTATTTATTGAAACTTCACTTATATGAGAAACTAACCTTTTGATAAACTATTTAATGAAAATATATACAAGGTGTTTTCAAACGACACTCACAACGTTTGCATTGTAGATTCCTCTCGTAAAATTGGACAAAATGATATGAGGATTGAGGGGTCCAGCATATTTACTTTTCGAAATACAGGGTGTTAAAATTTTGAAAAATTAAATGTTTTAATTTGATACCTTTGAAATGGATTGATAAATTGATTTGACATTTGGCAGGTTGTTTTTAAATGTAAAAGAACATATTTTGATGGGAAAATATTTTCCAATTTTTGGTCCAGTGGTGTACATTTGGAAGAATATGTTACCTTTCCCTTCCCATTTTTTACGCCACTGACATTTGAAGCAATTTTCATTCAATTTTGTATTCCCCAATGGTTTTCACGTGAAAAACGAATAACTTTTACATATCAAAAAATTTGTAGTTCATAAGATATATAATGATTTCATGAAGTCGGTAAGATCACTTTCTAATTTAATTTATACATAAATTGCAACGTTTTCTCATCGAAAATCGCATACCTTGGAAAGACTGGCGATTGCCGGAAATAATTGCTGTAGCTGCATAGATTCTTTCTATTCTTTTGTTAATAGAATCACAAGTTTGGACCAGTATTTTCAATAATATTCTCCGAATATTTTAGATGCATTGCTGTTTTATAAATTAGGTCCTGTTACATATTCCAACCATAAGTACTTGGTAGTTATTGGAAAAAACACAATTTTTTTTTTAATCAATTAAAAAAAATCAACTTATAACTCCGTATTTCTTTAGAAGTTTTTAAAAGGCGGCTAAGGGATCATTTGATTGGGCAGTGATTGATTATTTATTTAGTTTTATATAATTTTAAGTTTCTTTATGTGTGGATATAGTACCTATTATGATTGTTATAATTTTTAGACATTAGCTTATGTGCACCTACCTATATTCTAATGTAAATTGTTTTAAATGCACAGTGTTATTTTCATTTAAATTTATATATACATAAATTTTATAAGGTTTTGATAATATTCCAAATTCTATTAGCTCTTTTTTCAGCTAAATAAACGATAAATATATTATTAAACAGTGATCTTGCAGACTCCATTAAATCATTAAATATCTTGAAAACTACAAATTTTTTGATATGTAAAGGTTTCTCGTTTTTCACGTAAAAACCATTGAGGACTACAAAATTGAATAAAAATTGCTTCAAATGTCAGTGGCGTGAAAAATGGGTAGGAAAAGGTAACATATTCTTCCAAATCTACACCACTGGATCAAAAATTGAGGAATATCTTTCGATCAAAATATGCCCATATGCATTTAAACCTGCCAAATGTCAAATCAATTTATTAATCTATTTTAGAGTTATCGAATGGGAACATTTAATTTTTCAAAACTTTAACAGCCTGAATTTGGGAAAGTGAATGTGCTGGACCCCTTGTCCAATTTTAAGAAAGATATCCATATGCAAACGATGTAAGTGTCATTTGAAACCACCCTGTATAAATTTAAAAATTTTGAAAAACCGCATTACATAATATATGTTGGTACAAACATAATAATACTACGAATTCTACTGGGACGAAAACGTTGACGATGTGACGCGAAGTCGACGAAAACTTTAGCGACACCGACGACGGACCCGAAGGTGTCGTTCAAAGATTTACTACTTTGTCTGGAAAAAGGACAAACTTTTCTATCTCCGAGCAACTCACCCATATAAACTTTTCCGTTTCGTTTCGTTCTTATCGTTAAAAAGCAGAGGCTGTCAATTTATTCAGAAACGGACGTTTACGTTTTGATCTGTAGTGGTATAAGGAAAACACACCGATGATATATATATATAAAAGGTGTGATTGTGTATTTTTAAGGAAATTTATTCATAGAATATATCTCGTTTTTATACAATCAATCAAAAATCCGGTAAAATGTTATCAGGAGGGATATTTGTGTTGAAATAACATAATAGAATAAAAAAAATCATTTTTCATTGACCACAAGTCCGAATTCTTATGAGAAATAGCGGAATAATTATCAATTTTGAATCTTCATATATTTTTTCTCAAAGTGAAGTTAATTAGAAACTTTTAGTTTCATTTAAAATAGTAGTGAATATTCGAGAGCTGAACATACGTTCAAATATAATGTACACTGTGTGTACCGAAATAAAGGAGTACTTACATTTTTCAATTCAATATATTTTTTGTTTTTTGGGCGATTCATTTCGTTTTTGCAGGGCTAATAACCTAACTTGTCCCCAACATGACTGAAGATTTGGAAGCAAAAATAATGTACAGAGTCTGACTTATAAATAACATTTCAATAAATAACACATTTATGAAAACAGTTTAGTGACTTTGAAACTGAAGGCGATCTCAAATTTCTCTACACACTGTTAGTTGTAGTAGATCCAGAGGTCGAAAGTGCTCTCCGAGAAAATAAATTCCTTAAGGAAACACAGAAAATTGGCTGCTTTATTAATACTTTTGTTATTAATGGAAAACCAGTTAAAGAGAAAACGATTTTGGGTAAAAGATTGGCTTCAGCAAAGAGAAAAATTGTCTCACTTATAGTCCAGTAACTGAAGACCTGAAAATAGGCAAGCCTATCAATATATTTGTTCAATAATTTTTTTCCGTCTTGATTTGTAGGTCTTGACAGGTACTTCAAAGGGAGGAAAAGTTCTCCAAGATTGCGCCTTGGCTAAGGGTCCAAAATGGCCCCTAAGCCCCCAAAAAACGGATTCCCGCCATTATCTCCCGAAATATGCAACTTGGAAAATTTTTGTTCAGGTAATAAGTGAAGGTCGTTAAATTATCTAAAAAAATGGTCCTCATCATTTTTTTCCAGAATGCAATAGTTTTCGAGATAATCGCATCCAAACGTCCCCTCGCTTACGCGGCTGCACTGCCTCTATAAATGCTACCGTCTATAAAATTAACTTGTAATTCGGCGGACAAATTCTTCCATAACTCGGTCAAAATTAATATTTTTCGATGATTCAAAGTTCATTATAATGGGAATATCCGCAGGTATTAATATGTGTACCTTAAACCCCGTTCTCGCCCGTCGAGGACATTGCAAAAAGTAGCCAATGTTATTTTTCCCCAATATTTTGGCCTCTTCCATTAAATCATTGACATTTTATTTATTTTAAATGGTTTATTATCCCTTGTTTTTTCAAATGGGGTCTGGGGAGGTCCTGAATGTTCCTAGAAATTTTTTTTCAGAATCTTCGTGGCATTTCAATAAAAAGTTTATTTATTCATTTGCATTTTTCAGTCGTTTTCGGAGTTCTCACAAATCTTTCAAATTTTCCCGGTCCCTGGAAAAGGAGTGCATTGTATTCCGAATAAAAATATTGGTTCAGAGAGTAGACATAGTAAGCTTTCAAATGGTGTGCATTTAATAACAAAATAATTGAACATTAGTTCTTTATTTTCGCTTGTTTACAAGATTTGTGAGAACTCCGAAAACGACTGAAAAATGCATATAAATAAATAATTTTTTTATTGAAATGCCACAAAGATACTGAAAAAAATTTCCAGGAACATTCAGGATCTCCCCAGACCCCATTCGAAAAAACAAGGGATAATAAACTATTTAATATAAATAAAATGTCAATGATTTATTGGAAGAGGCCAAAATATTGGGGGAGAATAACATTGGCCACTTATTGCAATGTCCTCGACGGGCGAGAACGGGGTTTAAGGTACACATATTGATACCTACGGATATTCCCATTACAATGAACTTTAAATCATCGAAAAATATTAATTTTTGACCGAGTTATGGAAGAATTTGTCCGCCGGTTTACAAGTTAATTTCATAGACGGTAGCATTTATAGAGGTAGGGCAGCCGCGTAAGCGAGGGGACGTTTGGATGCGATTATCTCGAAAACTATTGCATTCTGGAAAAAAATTATGTAGACCATTTTTGTAGATAATTTAACGACCTTCACTTATCACCTGTAAAAAATTTTTCCAAATTGCATATTTCGGGAGATAATGGCGGGAATCCGTTTTTTGGGGGCTTAGGGGCCATTTTGGACCCTTAGCCAAGGCGCAATCTTGGAGAACTTTTTCTCCCTTTGAAGTACCCGTCAAGACCTACAAATCAAGCCGAAAAAAATTATTGGACAAATATATTGATAGGTTTGCCCCTTCAGTTACTGGACTATTAAGCCCTATTAAAAAACTGCGACAATCTAATACAGACGATTTAAAAAATCATCTCCGTATGGATGATAAGACTTTTTAAAAACTATCATGTTTATAATTATTAGTAAAATGACCAAGCCCAAAAATATGTTGATCTGCAGACCAAATTTTCAACTGCGCTAAAGATCACGCTGTCGGGCCGAGACTGACGATGAATCGCCACGCACAGTGAGGTTTCGTAGGACTGCAGGCCCCAACCTGTCGTCGGCCGGCGTGTGTATGGAGAAAATTGCCCTCAAGGCAAGCTATACCTCAAGGCGACGGCCTGCAGACGACCTGTTAGTGAATGGGGCCCATAACAAGTACACTGTCAGTTCTCGAAATATTATGAACGTACTTCTTATGTCACCAGTCATTTTTGATGGAGCGCAAATTTTAAACTAATGGCATTTTTATTCAAATAATTTTATCTTGATAGGTAATTTTAAGCATCAAATATGTTAAAGTCAATCTCCTGGGTATACAAAATTATGTTGCACAGGTTTATGTTGAACAACTCTTCCTGTCTTGTTCATTAATGACCTAGGTTAATGATAGTAAAAATTATTAACGACCAAAAAAGAAATTTAACTCCTCAGTTGGCTAGAAGGAGCAGTAATTGTCAACTTCACGGCTAGTAGTTAAAAAAATTGTTTTATTTCATTGTTCAGTATGGATGTTCATCAAGTAAAAGCCTCATCTATTCAATCTTCGGGAGAAGATTTAACCCGACTTTATAAGGAGTTACTAAAGAAAAACATCTGGTTTTACCAAGAAAAAGAAGTAATACCAAATTATGTAAACATAAAATGCCATACGAAAACACCTTAAGCACAAAAAGCCAAGGAATTTGCTCAACGAGTCTGAGTTGAGGAAGGAAGTAGAAGATGGTTTAAAATAGGAAACTCCTCCAACATCTACTTAAAAATTATACATTCTGAACTCAGATTCCAACTACATCCAGTAGAATTTCGGAACACTGGAAATATAAGAAACAAGAACATAAACTTAAGCAACAACATAACCCAATACACTTTGCACCACGATTCGAAAACCTTTCAGGCACAAACCCCACAAATAGCAATTAAAATACAGCATACTACCAAAATTTAAGAATAATATTGAGCAAATTTTAACTACAGAATTAAAAATAGCTATAAAATCTGTTAAATAATTTCTTTTATGAAAAATTACAAATTTGTCAATTTAATTAATAATATGAAACGTTCAAAAGGTTAAACATCGAACAAAAAATGACTTGTTTCGGAAAACTCGTGACTAAAGAAACATTTTTGACACTTGATACTGAATATACTATTAAACCTGATTGACAAAGTACAATTATATGGAGATGTTTTAATTCTTGTCACTATTGCTTCAAATAAGCCTCGAAACAAGTCGAATTTAAAATATTTGAGTGTTAAAAATGTTTGAAAACTTACAGAAACCATCGACGAAAGTCATAACTCGTGAAGCAGTTCTACCATGAATTCCAATTTATTGTTATTGTTCAATTTTCACTATCAAAGTCACAAAAAGCACGAGATAATATTCTTCTAAAGACACTCCCGATATACCTATAAGACCGTCGCGTATAAATAAATTCAATCGAGCTTTGTTCGTTACTCATACTCAGTAGCTGCTGCGTTTTTGTTCAATAAAAAAAACCAGTTTACTAGTAAACAAAGCTGGATTTTATTTAAAAGGTATAAAAATTTAATATTCCGACTTGGAACGACCTTGACTCATATTTGAATATTTATTTTTAAATGATGAGAATTAGGAAATTGACATAGACGTGCGAATATAAATTAAATTAAGTAAAATAGGATTAAATTTGTATTTCTCAATTATTGGTTCCTCTCTACCTTCAGTAAAAACCACAAATCTATGAATATTCAACTGAAATCTTAGGATAGTACCCTCAAAAGACCCATCTGCTGGTAACATTTGTTTCAGTTATCAGTTTATGAATTGTCAAAGTATTGATGATATTAACATGGAATTTGAATATGTGGAAGAGTTTATACATCTAGGAAACCCGTTAAATAGTGATTGTAGTGAAGAAATGGAAATTAATCATCAAACCATGGAAGCTAACAATAGTGCAGGAGCATTAAATCACCTAGTCCGGTCAAAGCATCTGTCAAGGAAATCAAAACTAATATTGTACAATACTATATTGAAGCCTACGATATTGTATAGTTGTGAGACATGGGTTTTAAACAAAAAACAAAGAGAGAGTGTAATTGGATGGGAAAGGAAAATGTTAAGAAGAATTCTGGGAGGAAAAAAAGTAGAAGGGGTGTATATGAAAAGGACTAACGAAGAATTATATAACATTTATCGTGAACCTAAAATAGATGCAACTATTACATCAAGAAGACTTCAGTGGTTGGGGCACATATAAAGGAGGGAATAATGGTGGAATAAATAGCATGGAGAGTACCGGAAGGTAAGAAGAAAAGAGGGAGACAAAGGAAAAGATGGAGGGAGGTGGTACTAGAAGACCTGAAAGAAAAGAATGTGAATCGATGGAGAGAAAAGGCCAAAGATAGAAAAGTATGGAAAGGAATTACAAAGCTATGGACCTAAAAGGTCTGTTAAAAGTTATACGTATATAAAATCATTGGAAACAATTCAAGAGCAAGAGCTTTACAATTACTATCAATCGTTTCAAGGGCAAATTCTAAATAGAGGAGTTTATGTAGCTGAATAGGGTATATTTGGACAAGAAGTTATTTTTTCAATAAAATTCTTTTTAAGCATCAAGAGAATACATTTCATATAATTTAAAGTATTAGCAAAGATTTTTTTTCAATTATACGCCCCACACACAACCACCAGTGATCTCAATTTTTTTATATCCGAAATCAAATTAATAAACTGGTTTTTTTATAAAGACGTTGAAGAATGTTCGGCGCAGACTTTTGATGTTTGATTTACATAAATATTCTTCAAATAACGGCAGGGTACGAAGTTTGAAATAAATTTGAATTGATGATTTTTCGATTAAAAAAAAATGTCGACGATTTTTGGAGAAATAAAGTAGATAACGAGATTTTTCCTTCAAATACTTTCCTCAGTTGTT
>CAJUYI010001907.1:18768-37079 GCA_910591695.1 Galerucella pusilla
CAAAAACGCAGCAGCTACTGAGTATGAGTAACGAACAAAGCTCGATTAAATTTATTTATACGCGACGGTCTTATAGGTATATCGGGAGTGTCTTTAGAAGAATATTATCTCGTGCTTTTTGTGACTCTGATAGTGAAAATTGAACAATAACAATAAATTGGAATTCATAGTAAAACTGCTTCACGAGTTATGATGACTTTCGTCGATGGTTTCTGTAAGTTTTCAAACATTTTTAACACTCAAATATTTCAAATTCGACTTGTTTCGAGGCTTATTTGAAGCAATAGTGACAAGAATTAAAATATCTCCATATAATTGTACTTTATCAATCAGGTTTAATGGTATTTTAAGTATCAAGTGTCAAAAATATTTCTTTAGTCACGAGTTTTCCGAAACAAGTCATTTTTTGTTCGATGTTTAACCTTTTGAACGTTTCATATTTTTAATTGAATTGACAATTTGTAATTTTTCATGAAAAAAATTATTTAACTGAGATTTTATAGCTATTTTTAATTCTGTAGTTCAATATTATTCGTAAATTTTGGTAGTATGCTGTATTTTAATTGCTATTTGTGAGGTTTGTGCCTGAAAGGTTTTCGAATCGTGGTGCAAAGTGTATTGGGTTATGTTGTTGCTTAAGTTTATGTTCTTGTTACTTATATTTCCAGTGTTCCGAAATTCTACTGGATGTAGTTGGAATCTGAGTTCAGAATGTATAATTTTTAAGTAGATGTTGGAGGAGTCTCCTATTTTAAACCATCTTCTACTTCCTTCTTCAACTCAGACTCGTTGAGCAAATTCCTTGGCTTTTTGGGCTTAAGGTGTTTTCGTATGGCATTTTATGTTTACATAATTTGGTATTACTTCTTTTTCAAGTGATTCTTGGTAAAACCAGATGTTTTTCTCTAGTAACTCCTTATAAAGTCGAGTTAAATCTTCTCTCGAAGATTGAATAGATGAGGCTTTTACTTGATGAATATCCATACTAAACAATAAAATAAAACAATTTTTTCAACTACTGTAGTCCTGTAGTCCACTGTGCGTGGCGATTCATCGACAGTCTCAGCCCGACAGCGTGATCTTTAGCGCAGTTGAAAATTTGGTCTGCAGATCAACATATTTTTGCTTGGTCATTTTACTAATATTTATAAACATGATAGTTTTTTAAAAGTCTTATCATCCATACGAAGATAATTTTTTAAATTGTCTGTATTAGATTGTCGCAGTTTTTTAATAAGGCTTAATAGTCCAGTAACTGAAGGGCCAAACCTATCAATATAGTTGTCCAATAATTTATTTTGGCTTGATTTATAGGTCTTGACAGGTACTTCAAAGGGAGAAAAAGTTCTCCAAGATTGCGCCTTGGCTAAGGGTCCAAAATGGCCCCTAAGCCCCTCAAAAAACGGTTTCCCGCCATTATCCCCCGGAATATGCAATTTGGAAAATTTTTGTTTAGGTAAAAAGTGAAGGTCGTTAAATTATCTACAAAAATGGTCCCCATCATTTTTTTCCAGAATGCAATAGTTTTCGAGATAATCGCATCCAAACGTCCCCTCGCTTACGCGGCTGCCCTACCTCTATAAATGCTACCGTCTATGAAATTAACTTGTAAACCGGCGGACAAATTCTTCCATAACTCGGTCAAAAATTAATATTTTTCGATGATTTAAAGTTCATTGTAATGGGAATATCCGTAGGTATCAATATCGGTGTTATCGAAATGCCTCCCGTTTTTTCAGGTACCTATTTTCATAGATGAAATGCCTCCCGGGTACAATCGAAATGCCTCCGGGTCCTTAATCATTTATGGTAATATTTTGTGTGCTTAATCTTTGTATAATGACACAATGTTGCCAAATTATAATTTGAATAGGTAAATATATATCTATTTTTATTTTTCTAATTCTTATGCACTGTACATAAAATCTGTTAACAAAATATTTCAGAGTACGACATTTTTGTTTAGAAAATAAAATTGTTTACAATTAAAAACAAAGCCGAAGTACACTTAGTTGTTTATAATAAATATCCTTTCTATAATGATGTGATTACTTAATCAGTGTACATTTTTGTTTAGAAAATAAAATTGTTTACCATTAAAAATAAAGCCGATGTACCTACACTAAGTATTCTAATTGTTTTGATCTAACACGATTCTAATCTCTAATCTATTCCATGAATAGGGTAGTTTGCACCTACTAAATCTGGTAATTAGTTGTTTATAATAAATATTCTTTCTATAATTATGTGATCACTTAATTTTTGTATAAATACTTCAAGTTTATTAGTTCTTGTCTCAGTTTTGTCGATTTAAAGCTTGTATCAGTTTGTCAATTTTAAGTTCAAATTGTGTTTAAGTGGATTAAGTTATAATATTCGAAATAATGGAATCAACGATGTGTTCGAGTCAAAAGGGCAAACCTTTAATATCAATTGATGGTTTCACATTCGGTTTTCAAAAAATGTTGGCCAAAGATACGGTAAAGCGATGGACATGTACTAAGAAAACCTGCAAAGCATTTGTGAAAACGCAGGGATGTGACAATTCGATAATTGAGTCGATATTAGATCACAATCACGAGAAGTTGTCTGCCGAAGTGTCCAATAGGAAAGCCGTAAGCAATTCGATAAAAAGAGCAGCCGTGGAAGATATCAACGAAAAACCAATGAAGCTCATATGTAAAGAACTTAAGAAGACGAATATAGAGACATTTACTACCAACGATATCTATAGGGTGAGACAGAATTTATATTACGCTAGAACAACTAATTCTTTAATTAAACTTCCTAAAAGTATATCTGAATTTCATATTGCTATCGATTCAACTTCGATTATTACAAATAGGAACGAAAATTTTATAATTAAAAATGACAAAGATAATCACATTGTTATATTATCCTGTTCTTCAAATCTTTCTTTTCTTTCGACTGTTTCCAATTGGTATGTCGACGGAACTTTTGAGTACTGTCCTCGCTTTTTCACCCAATTGTTCACTATACACTATACTTATCATGTCTTTATGTTTTTGATCAAAATAATCAAAATATTAAAACCAAAAAATAATGGTTAATATTGAGTTATTAACGAAATTCTATAAAAGGACGAAAGTTTGGCAACGTCTCACCTTCGTACAAAGATTAGAAGCTGGTAATTTATTTAGAGCTTAGGAGGCAATTCGTATGTGACCCTTTTAGCGACAGGTAAGAAACCCTTTTTCGGGAGGCATTTCGTATCCGGCCATCAATATGTGTACCTTAAACCCCGTTCTCTCCCGTCGAGGACGTTGCAATAAGTGGAAATTTGAGATCGCCTTCAGTTTTAAAGTAAATAAACTGTTCTCATAAATGTTATTTAATAAAAAAATGGTATTTCGCGAGTCCGGTAATTTCGGAAAATTTCCTTTTCACTGAAGTGTTCTGGATAGTTTATCTACCGAAAATGCATATTAGTACAATTTTAGCTAAGACTTTTTTTTATAAGTCCGACCCTGTACATTATTTTTGCTTCCAAATTCCCAGTCATGTTGAGGACATGTTAGGTTATTAGCCCTGCAAAAAGAAAACAAATCGCCCAAAAAACAAAAAAAATATTTCTAATTGAAAAATGTATGTACTCTTTCATTTCGGTCCACAGTGTACATTATATTTGAACTGTGTTACTTTTTCATCTTCGTCTTTATTTTTAAATATGACACAGAGGACAGTAACCAAGACTCTCCATTCTACTGGTGCTGTTAGCAATATTATGTGTCGGTCTAAACTATATTCTTGGAATGCTCGTATGGAACTTTACAATTCTATCATTTTATCTTCTCTATCATATGGAATTGGAATCTGGAGACTACGATATGCTGATTCACTTGAACAAGTTCAGGTGAACTTTTTTAAAAGGTTGCTGTGTCTGCCTCTTTACACTCCCAATTATATGGTGAGAGTAGAAACTGAAACCATTAAGTTAATTTTTTTAATATTCAAATCGGTTGTGGTTGGATAGAGTGAAAATCATGGATGATAGTTCATTGACTAAATAATGCTTCTTGAGATTAAAAGCCATCAACAGTCACAGTGTGAAGTATAGTTTTTTGGGTCAAGTTAAGCAGTACTTCGACTATGCCGGTTGTGATAATCTGTGGTTAGAATTCTTGCACAATAACTCTATAATAAACTTTTACAACATATTACAATCATATAAAAATAAATTAATAGCACATGATCAACAAAGAATAATAAACTTCTCGTATCCTTTAATATACAAACATTTAATTTTGTCTGAAAATAATTATTATTTGCAAAGATCTTGCCCAATATATATAATTAGAATAATATCCCAAATTAGATTATGTAGCTCTAAAACTCTAAAAATCTATTATCGAGGTATAAAATACACAGTAGATATGACTGCAACTTGTAGTCTTTGCAACTTGCATGAGACCGAGACATTAATGCACTTATTTATAGAATGTCCAATAACAATGAACTTAGAGGAGATAGCATATTATGTTCAGAATTGAAGACATTTGTCAAATTAATATATATTTTCAACACCACTGATTTTTTTAAATTAACTAAAGTTGTGAATTATCTTCTCAATATTTTGAAGCTGAGTGCCTTTGTACTTTAATAATGAGATATTTACTGTGTTTGAACTTGTTAAATTAAGTATATTTTAATTAGTTTTTTCCTACTTTATTATTGTTGTTGTTTCGTTTTCGCACTTTGGTATGTGAAGACCGAACTTCTTGTAATAAGAATTGTAAATTCTTTTAATGCAATAAAATTTATCTATCTATCTATTTACATTATATTATTTGAACGTATGTTCAGCTCTCGAATATTCACTACTATTTTAAATGAAACTAAAAGTTTCTAATTAACTTCACTTTGATAAAAAATATATAAAGATTCAAAATTGATAATTATTCCGCTATTTTTTATAAGAATTCGGACTTGTGGTCAATGAAAAATGATTTTTTTCATTCTATTATGTTATTTCAACACAAATATCCCTCCTGATAACATTTTACCGGATTTTTGATTGATTGTATAAAAACGAGATATATTCTATGAATAAATTTCCTTAAAAATACACAATCACACCTTTTATATATATATCATCGGTGTGTTTTCCTTATACCACTACAGATCAAAACGTAAACGTCCGTTTCTGAATAAATTGACAGCCTCTGCTTTTTAACGATAAGAACGAAACGAAACGGAAAAGTTTATATGGGTGAGTTGCTCGGAGATAGAAAAGTTTGTCCTTTTTCCAGACAAAGTAGTAAATCTTTCAACGACACCTTCGGGTCCGTCGTCGGTGTCGCTAAAGTTTTCGTCGACTTCGCGTCACATCGTCAACGTTTTCGTCCCAGTAGAATTCGTAGTATTATTATGTTTGTACCAACATATGTAATGCGGTTTTTCGAAATTTTTAAATTCATACAGGGTGTTTTCAAATGACACTTACATATGGATATCTTTCGTAAAATTGGACAAAATGATATGAGGATTAAGGGGTCTAGCACATTTACTTTTCGAAATACAGGCTGTTAAAGTTTTGAAAAATAAATGTTCCAATTCAATAACTCTAAAATGGATTAATAAATTGATTTGACATTTGGCAGGTTGTTTTTAAATGTAAAAGGACATATTTTGATGTGAAAATATTCCTCAATTTTTGATCCAGTGGTGTGGATTTGGAAGAATATGTTACCTTTTCCTTCCCATTTTCACGCCACTGACATTTGAAGCAAATTTCATTCAATTTTGTATTCCTCAATGGTTTTCACGTGAAAAACAAATAACCGTTACGTATCAAGAAATTTGTAGTTTTCAAGATATTCAATGAATTCATGAAGTCTGCAAGATCACTTTTTAATAATTAATAAAAACAATTCTTGTATTTTTTCCAATCACTACCAAGTACCGAGTGGTCCAATAAGCCGATCTCTCGGCTATATATCAGAAACTATTCATGTTATAACTTTGGGAGAAAAAATTCCGTAGTAAAAGTGGACAAGGGAAATTGTTGGAAATTAATTTCAAGTTTCTAGGTTAACCGCTAGGGGGCGTAACCTGCAAAGAAAAATTTAAAAACCAGTTTTTTGTGAAATATGCCCAATTATTCCCAGTGTTAAATAAGTAAACTAAAAAAAGGTCTAAATTTAGCACAAATTTGTTCGGGTACTTTTTGTTCTATTTTTCCAAATAAAGGGTGGGGGAAAGTGGGAAATTGTTTGTGGATAAATACCTATAGCTTTGGTTTGAATCAACCGATTTTAACGAAATTAGTGTCAATAGAAAAAGTGTAGATGAATCAGTTACATCTACTATAGAACAATGGAATTTAGTTTTAATTGTCATAGGTAGAGGGTACTTTCAAATGAAAAAAATTAAAATTTGTTTTCTTAATAAATATTTAATGGAAACACCTAATTATTGTAAATTATAATGGAACTGGATTAAATTCTCAACAAAATGGCGCAAACCGCATTCTGATAGCTATTGTCGAAGTCAAGATATAAATAAAAACGCATAAACATAAGTAGTAAGTATAGTATTGACTCACTCTGTATTATAACTTAAAATTAAATATGTAAAAGAAAGATAATACATATATCTCGATCATTAATACTTGATGTCCAGTTAAATACTGCTTCAATCTCAGATTACAGCAATTGTTGAATCTGCTAGAAGAACAACCGCATGTCATGTCAAAAATTTTGTGGGCAGACGAGGCTACGCTTAATAGTGCGGGTGGTATTAATCTGCATAATAAGCATTATTCGTCTGAAGAAAATCCGCACTGGGTAGAGGAAGTGCAGCTTCAAGGTAGATGGAGTAGATGGAGCATTACTGTTTCATAAATTAGTTATTGTTACATATGCCAACCATAAGTACTTTGTAGTTACTGGAAAAGATACAGGAAACACATTTTTTTTTTAAAAATTAATTATTAGAAAGTGATCTTGCCGACTTCATGAAATCATTATATATCTTATGAACTACAAATTTTTTGATATGTAAAAGTTATTCGTTTTTCACGTGAAAACCATTGTGGAATACAGAATTGAATGAAAATTGCTTCAAATATCAGTGGAGTAAAAAATGGCAAGGGAAAGGTAACATAGTCTTCCAAATGTACACCACTGGATCAAAATTTGCAAAATATTGTTCCATCAAAATATGTCCTTTTACATTTAAAAACAACCTGCCAATTGTCACATCAATTTATCCATCCACTTCAAGGTTATCGAGTTAAAACATTTAATTTTTTAAAACTTCAACACCCTGTATTTCGAAAAGTAAATATGCTGGACCCCTCAATCCTCATATCATTTTGTCCAATTTTACAAGAGAAATCTACATGCAAACGTTGTAAGTGTAGTTTGAAAACACCCGGTATATACTTTCATTAAATAGTTTATCAAAGGTTCGTTCGTCAAATAAGTGAAGTTTCAATAAATAAATCGTATTCACAAAAATCTAATGATTCAAAATTCCCTGTAAACTTCTTATTTTCTTCCTCAATTTTGTATAACTACCCTTTCTTATGATTATTTTGTTCCAAGTCGGAATATGTGACTAAATTCTAGTTATATATTACGTCAAAATCTTTATGCGAAACCACACTATAAATACACTGTGTTATTTATAAAATACGAAAAATATTCTTGAAAAAATGGCGAAAGCGGCGGGATACTGACTTTTTGTAATATTCTGCTTTATATCCCAGTCAAACAGTGTCCAATCTAGTTTGACAAACCCAGATGATCAAAATTGTTGTACTCATTTGAAAAATTGAACTTTATCATACAATATTCGTCAATTACGGGTAAAAAAGACTAAAAGTCAATATCCCGTCGCTTTCGCCAAATTTTGAAAAAAATCTAACGTCGGGTATTTTTGAAAAATTTGGCGAAAGCGACGGGATACTAACTTGTAATTTTCTGCTTTATATCCCAGCCAAACTGTATCCATTTTACTTTGACAGATCCTGATGACTGGGAATGTTGTATTTGATGGATAAAATAGACTTCCATTGCCATATTAGTCTCTTAAAGTGAACAAAAACTCAGTATCCCATCGGTTTCACAGGATTTGAAAAAATATTTTTCGCGTTTTCCAATTCCTTGTCTTTTTCCCATAATAGACCCATCTTCTACAACCAGTTTGATTAAATACAACATTTTCATTCACTGGAGCTTGTTAAACTATATGGGACACTTTTTAATATACACTGTGTTATTTACAAGATGCGACATAGGGCTTCCTGTACAAAATTGTCAAACGCGAGTTATTTTCTCTACCAAATAGCGTTCATAAAAAATAATAACAGATTTGGAAAGGTCGTTAAAAAATAAGTTCAAATGCAGCACTTTTAATTTTCTTAAATTCGCTCTGGTTTAATAAAAAAAAATGGATAATTATGCTTAAAAAAGTCGAACTCTAGGTGAATAGAAAATTAAAAAGTTGAGCCTGAAGTATGGCGGTTCGATTCTCCGCTGCAGTGAAATTTTTTTTTTCTGTTTTTCACAATTTTTGAAACAATTACTCTGTTTTATTTCAAATCAACGAGGAGGGAAGTTAAGCGTGGTAGTGATTTAACCAACTTTCGACGGAAGTCGCCATATTGAGAAGCCACATTAGTGACATTAGTCATCAATTCTTGTGTTAAGAAAATTGAAAAGCCACGTTGAAAAAATGGTGATTTTCAGTATTAGGAAGGTTATTTATGAGTATTAGTATAAATTTAGGTTAGGTTGATTTATGTCCGATTTCAACCATATCCTAAAGTTAGGTAATACCCAAATCAGATTTTTGAGAGACAAATTAGAATTTACGTTGCACCATGCGCCAATAAACGCCTAAACATGATACCCAATATTGTCAACCTCAAGTAATTCTTGGCGCGTGATAAAACGAAAATTTCACAATCTGACTTTAGGAAATGGTTGGTGAAATTGGGCAATTGAGTTGTATAATAGTGTTTGGAGACTGCTTTTATCCAATATATTTGATATAAACTAGTTGTGAACAATTGAATAATTTAATGTAGGCATCTGGTTTGTTTACGCTTCAGCGCTTCAAGTCGGCCATGTTTAGAAGCCACTTTCCTCTTTCTTTTTTACCTCGTTGTTCCAAATTAGATGTTTTTCAGACAAAAATTGTGAAGAAAGGACTAAAAACAAAAAGATAAAAACTTTACTACAGCGGCGAATCGAACCTAAGCATGCATCCAAAATTACGATTAAAATATATGCCTTCGAAATGTTAAAATTTACAAGAGGTTGCATGTAAAAATTTAATACAATTTAATTTGCGTATGTAAAATACTTGTTTTTGACCATTATCATAAAATATCTACGATTTTCCATCAACTAATCCCCTAAGTTTACTACATCGTTTGAAAGTTTATTAATTGTACTAACAAATTGTGAAAAGACTTATAGGGTGATTCATTTGAAAATTTTGAGATATTGCTTGATTTGCGTTTTGTTTCACCCTGTATTAAAGAAGCCACAGATGAAAAAAGTAATTAATACTGAGCACAGCCAATGATGTGTGTATGACATTTAAATACAAAGACCTGTTGATTTATTTTAATTTACTGTTTTGCAGAGGAGGTCTTTTTTGCTAATAATTGGCCATATCTTTGTAAAACACCCTTATAATATATTAGAGTGCTATATTTTTGTAACGCTCTCGGTGAGATCTTTTCGATCCTTGAACAAAATATAGTACGTTCCATTTAAAAAAATTTAAGTTTGTGCTGCTACGTGGTTTTGGAAAACCCTGTAGAATCGGAAGTATTTTCAAAATGTGCTCTCAGTAACTGTATTAGCTCACACAAAACTATAAAGTTCTATCTATCTATCACCACAACGATGTAATCCTCCGATGTCAGAAGATTGCCCCACCCTGTATAATCCATCAATTAATAGTATTATTCTATAATTGAAATTAGTTGACAAGTAACTGGCCTAGAAAGTCCCATCTAAGGAAATAGTCTGATTGAGCGAAAGAAAGTGCCTCATAAAGCTAGAGGAAATAAGTATTCCGTTGACTTTAATGGAGGATTGTTAAGCTTTGGTTTAAAGTTAGAGTTAATTACAAGAACCTCCTACTGGTTCACCAATAAATTTTCCTTTACAGAACACACGGATAGGATCTAGCCCAATAGTTTTACGTTTTAAACAGTTCAACATGAAATATCTATATAGTAGCTGTAATAACAGGTCTTTTTAAAAAAGTAAGGATGTGAATTATAAATATAGAGGTATTTTCTTTAAATCGTAAATATGCCAATCTTTCTTTTTTATGGATAAAGTGTGTGCTTTGTGGATAAGATCTGAATCCGCTCCTGAGATGAGACTCTCGTCTTCGTAATGGGAAAATAGGCAAATAGAGAAACTGCTCAAGACGTGACTGAAATTCCTGCTTCAGTTTTGGGAAAAAAACTGGAAAAGCGTGGCTCACCTTGCTCTCAAATGATTTCATTAACCGGTAAACGATTGTGGATCGGTATAGATACTTGTGATAAAAATTCTATTTGAGTTTACGGCTCTCGTCTTTTTGTTTGATAAAAAAAATGTGGAAAATGGTTTTGTTTTCAATTAAAACTCCACAACTTGTTATATTTAGCGATATTTTATCCCAGACAACTTACCACCGTATTACGCTCTATTAGTTTCAATATAAGTATACTTTGGCAAGTTTATCTGAAGCCGTGAAAGGAGTGCAGTCGAAGACATTCGATATTGCCACGTTCAACTATGAAAAAGCTGAAGTACTGAGTATGTGGTGATAATAATTAGAAAAGGGACTTTTAACTATTAACAATATGATTAAACGTTGATTCTTTGATGTTCTTGTTCCCTTGGATTCTTTCTATTAACATTATTTTTTTAATTTATGAATATTAAAAGATGACACTTTTCCAATTTTGGTATGGGGGTGATTTTTATTAGAAGCTGACTTCTTATTGACAAGCGCGTGCGTGTGTTCTTCCCTCTAACTTCCTCAATTGACTGATATTGATTTATCCAGTGGCGTTGGTATGGTCAGTGACCTTTGTACCTTACGCCATTTGTACGCTTATGACAGATATGCTTCATGTGACCTTACCGATTCCCGTAGCTTCAGATAAACTTGCCAAACTATATAGGTCATGGGGACAAAAAAAGTAAATTGATTAATTTTTTTCTTAAATTTAAGTAGATGTGGAGAATTTTGTGCACTCACAATGACTAACACCGGTATTTTTTGAACATTCCCATAGCTGTAGCTTCAACCCCTTTTCAGTTTATACTTTGAACTCCAACACTGTTCCCAGGGGGTAACATTTTTTTATCGAAACACAATTTTTGTTGAAGTTAATCTTATTTCGAAGTCAAAATCCCTTCTCACTATGCTATACAAATCCAAAGATAAGTAATGAAGGTTATGTTTTTGCGAATTCTGAGTGCCAGCCGTATATAAAACTGTTGAGAATATCGATTTAAATCATCATATCCGCGGAAAATAAATGGAGTTGGGTTGAGTTAATACATCAATTTATGGAAAACACTGTTTCGCTTCTTACCTTTTTCTTTAACTGACATAAATTTGCATTAGCCTATCACCGAGAAGTGTATTTTGCTGTCAAACACTTTTTTAGGTTAGGTTAAAAGGGTATAGATACAATAATTGCATCTGCTCACTCCAGAAGTTCATTTTGAAATGCTGAACCAGTACAGCTTGTACTGCATACTTTCTCATGATTTCTAGAGTTAAAATCCTCAAACTTTGAAGAGGTTTTTCTGGTTGTTACCTTTTTCATAGCTTCGTGGGTCTCACTATTCCAATTGAGAGCATTATTGCCTGTCCTTCCATTTTTTCAAGTTAATTTCCGGGGTTTCATGTCCTTTAGTGGATAATACTAGCTCTGACCAATCTCTCCCAAGGAGTACCAGGTTTTTCAGTGTTTCATAAATAAAAAAGGTAGAACGTGTCGCGGGACACACGGTAGGAACGCTACCGAAACGTCGAAATAAAAAATAAAAAACATTATTGTGGTTTGATTCCCAAAAGAATAAGAGAAAAAAGTATAAGTAATGCCACAAGGAACTTACAGAAGATAATCCTTAGAAAGTACCACACATTTTAAACTGGCATCGCTGCTTTCATATCAGATTGGTAGCTGGAACTGAAGACACGCCCAACGCTGACTGCGAACAATCATTTTTCTCTCTCTTTCAAGTATATTCGCTCATATTTTCCTTGTCGTACTTGTGTAAATCGTATGTCTCGAATATACTTTTCGCGATCTGTATATTACATTTTGATGATTATAAAAGTTTGAAATTCTAAACATGTTTTCCTTGTAGCTGAATAAATTAATGTGATTTATTGCTATTACCATCCAAACGACAACTTCAGAAACAGTTGTTGATATTAGTTTGTTTATATTAAAACTTCCACGATCGATAATGCATTACTAACGAATTTTAATCATATATACGTATAAGGAACGTAAACTTAAATTCCAACATCAAAGAGCTTTCAGAGTGTCAGTAGGTGTATACATATATATCTCTATATTATGTACGCTCAGTCCTTTTAGACTATTCGGTAATATTCAGGTGGTAAAAGAGGATTTCCAGGTGTTGAGAGAATATGATATCAAATATCTATATATATGATAAAGTAAACTTACTTTTATTTTGTTATCAATGCTTTAGTAAGAATTTCATTTTTATTTATTATAAGAAGATTTTAATATATTTTCGTTAATTTGTTATTAAAATGATTGATAGAACTATTCAGCAATTTGGCTTCCCATCAAATAGATGCACTAATTATGTAATGTTCTCTATTACTAATGATATAAGCTGTTTGCTGTTTCGGTGTCTTTTTGCATCTTCTGCATGTAAGGTCTCTGCTATACAGCCCTATAGCAGAGATACAGCCCTATTTTGTTAAGGTGTGCTCCTTTGTGGGAAAGTGTCCTGTTAGAAGAAGCCCCGTCATGGTGCGTAGTTTGTTCCTGCTCATTGAGAGCAGTTCTTTTGCTACTTTTTGTGATGGTTTTTCCATACATTTATTCCCATGTCTTTGCCTAGACGTATTCTTCCAGTATTCATTGTGTTCTTCTTCAACTCACCCTCTTAACCATGACCTAGTGGAGCATTTGGAAATGCCCACAGCTGGTTCAGGTCCGTTCATCATTGTTGACGATCCTGCTCCTGCCAGTCCGTCAGCTTTTTGATTCTTTGTGACCTGGGATCCATTCCACTGTTCCCAGTCGCCAGTCTTCTAAGCTCTTCGCCGCACTCCCATACCAGCCGGGATGTTACCTTAGAGCTCTGAAGTGCTTTAAGGGCAGCTTGACTGTCACTGATATTAATTTCACAGGAAGCTTTTTGTTGGATACCACATCTGTTGACTATACAACAGGAAGCAGTTAGAGTCAATCGGTGTCAAAAAAGCCGGTTTTTACCATTTTTTTCTAGCTCTATATGCAGAATATAAAGGACAAACCTTGTATATGCCAACTTTCTACAATATACAAAGATCTCTTTACTATTAACTTCGGGTTTGACTGGAATTGGCTATGACATTTAAAATGTTCCATAATTTTTGATGATAATAAAATACCGGGTGTCCCAAGTTATCTTATACAGGCAATAACTCGCTTATTTGTCAAGATCATTGATAAATAAGAAATCTGCATTGAATGGCATTGAAGTGCCCTCCTAATGGCTTATGAAAAAAATGTTATACATTTGACAGCCCTGTGTTAGCTAGCCCTCACTTTTTATGGCACCCCTTGTATATTGTCATTAAAAATTGCGTGTCGTTCTATTTGGAATACAACGATAGCACATATTTGGTATTTTTTTCCAATTAATAATAACAAAAGCATCAATATTTCATGAAGTATTAATTTCAATTAAAATACCTTCAGAAAACGAACAAAAAATCACAGCGAGTAATCAAAATTATTTCCTGCAGAATCCATACAAGCTGCAAAACGTGTTAGAAGCTTTCTTGTGCACGCAGGCAGTCTGAATCATAGCTGGTGTAACGCTACGACATGCTTCACGAATGTGTTCTTTAAGATCATCTAAATCATAAAATACTTCAACCTTGAATTGTAATCTTGCATCAGAGCTGAAAATAAGAGAATATTTGACAAACTTTTGTTAACGCAAGATTTGGCGAAATACTATCATTTATGTGGGAACAGTTTAGAATGTTTCTGGACGCATGTAATTATACGTTAGAAGAGGATACTTCTGAACAAGTTATAGCAAAAATTCTTGAAGATTATGGTTTTAACATGAAAAAAAGAGATGGAACTGATTATACTGAAGCTAGTGTGAAAACACTTTGGAATACGACTGCTCAAATGGTTCAGGAAAAATATTTTCTAGAATTTAACATCAAAATTGATCCATTTAAAGATATTACCTATGAATTTGCTAGATTGGCCAGGGATACAAAACGTAAGAAGCTTCAGGCTGAACCTGAAACCAGGAAAAGAAGTTCTAACGCGTTTACCAAAGAAGAATTAATGGAAATGGTACAAAGCTATTCTGAAGATAATCCTGATGGGTTACAAAAAAAGATTTTTCATTTATGTTCGTTCGAATTAGCATGGCGTGGAAATGAAGCTGCTAATTGTGATATTAATTACTTTAAAAAAGAATATGATGATAAAGGTAATTTTACTGGCAGAGTAGAATATAATCCAATCTTTTCCAAAACGACACAAGGAGGATCAAAAGCTTTATCTGGCAGTAAGTGGCTGGTGAGAAATAATGCTAACAACAATTTGTGTCCCGTTCGTTTATTTTCAGAAATTATTGAAAAAAGAGAATCCAATCCTTATCTAACAACAACAAGATTATTTTTAACAGTACATCCAAATGGGAGAAAGGGGTATGGTACAAAAATTCACCATTGGGAATTAATACAATTTCAAAGTGGACGAAAATGTTGGCAGAATTAATTGGTATAGACACAAAAAAAAAATAAAAATCACCAATCATTCACATAGAGCTTCTGCAATATCTGCATTAGCAAAAGAAGGAGTTGGCGAACAAGAAGTAATTAAGCTTACAGGACATTCTTCTGCCCATTCTTTGAAACCATATTTACAATTAAATGAAGAACACCATTTCCAACTTATAGAGAACCTTCGAGAAAATAAAGATAAAGAAAAGAAATCCTCAGTTTCTAACTTAAATTCATCACAGGTTATGATGCAAAACAATCCCCAAAATAATACTTCAACGTACAATTATAATAATTGTACTTTTTACATAAATAAGTAATTTTTTTTCATAATGTTATTATTTTTTGGCTTTCTCTAATTGAAGTTTGCAATAAATAAAACGTATAAACATATGATTTTTTAGTTTTTCTCTTGTGAAATAGTCATGTCGAATACCACTCAATTAAAAATTTTGTAAGGTAAAATTTTTCTCTTGTCGTATTCAAGTTTGTTGCTTTTAGGTAATTTTGCTCATGACATTCAATCCTGACGGCTCGTGGTTTTGTTAAAAATGTCATTCGCAAAATTGCCAAGCAACAAACTTTCATGAGAATCGAAAAATTTTGCCGACAAAATTTTCACTCTCGTGGTATTATATATGACAATATACAGGGGGTGCCATTTGAAAATAGAAAGTGAGGGGTAGCTACCTTAGGGCTGTCAAATGTGAAAGCTTCTTCATAAGTCATTAGGAAGGTACTTTAATGCCATTCAATGCAGTTTTTTTATTTATCGATTATCTTGTCTAATAAGATATTGCCTGTATACGATAATTTGGGACACTCGGTATTTGCCTCTATCTTATTTTCTCTCTATATAATAAAGTAGAGCAGCATTAATAAAAAATCACCAAACAGCTTCAATAAAAATAAAATAGCGTCAGTTGCTTTGCTGTTAGTATCCTTTAGTTCTAAATCAAAGAGAATTCACTCCGGCCTTCCTGTAAGACTTATTTTCGGACAAAATTCAGTTTCTATCACACCCAGAAAACTATCAAAGAGACCGGCGAGCACGGAGCATATAGAAAACCACGAGTAGAACGTCATCTCGAGTGTGCGACCCTAAATCAAGACGATGTCGAATGACACCATTATCAAGCGTTCGAAGACTTCGACCAAAGCCGTTTGATGTTATCAACTTCAACGTTTGTACACACCCTCTATTTCTTTGTTCTCTTTTTTTATTTATCCTATCGTTTACGATCATCTTTTATGTTCGTCGAGATGACTGCGAATTAGATTTTGCAATAATTTATGAGGAATAAAAATGGTCTGAAGTGCGTGTGAGTGCGTTATATATATATATGGAAGAGAGAAGATAAGCGTTTAATTCGGAAAGTGCCAGATGGACGTTTATGTGCGACATTCACAACTCGGGGCTGGGGAGTCGTTAAACCTGTCAAAAATAAAAAATAAAACTTTCTTAAATCAGTTGGTCATTTGTCATATAGAAGCCGTTTATTTCGGTGCTTGAATCCTGATTATCCTGGTGAGGATATTGGAATATAGTATTATTTTTTTTTCTCTTATTTTTGGGAATCAAACCACAATAATGTTTTTTATTCTTTATTTCAACGTTTCGGTATCGTTCCAGCTACCGTTGTGTGTGTGTGTGTTTTTACGAAATTAGTAATATTAACCCAGTAGTTTTGAAAACTGAACTAAACAATATAGGCGACAATGTTACTACAGTGTATAACTGATGGATCGAAATGTGATGAAGGAACTGGCGCAGCATTTTTTGTTTCAAACTCTAATTATGTGGAAAGATTTAGAATTCCCAACTATTGTTCTGTTTTTTCTGCAGAAGCTTTCGCCATATCAAAAGCATTAACTTGGTGTACTTACAGGCTTATAGGCTATAGAAGGTTCCCCTCTCAAGTACTATAGACAAAGTACAATTTTAGAAATTAAAAACCTTGAAAAAAAGTATTGTATTTATTTGGGTAAAAGGGCACTGTGGTTTGTAAGGAAATGAGTACGTTGACTTGGAAGCCAAGAGAGCCTCCGAAATGAACACTTTTACTTTTTGTTTTCTCAGACCTTTTAAATGATTATAAGAAATATATTAGAACCAATTGGGAGCAATCTTACGCCGATTTCGCTAAAACATCTAATAGTCAATATTTCCTTTTGCATCCTACTTCAATCCGGTTTGAATTAATAGGTGAATGTTGACAAACGTAAATGTCATAAAATCACAATAATTTTCATATGTGTCAAAGTTAGAAGTTAGAATGAACGAAAATTTAGAAATTCCTGACGAAATTATTGAAAAAACAAAGAAAGAAACTGAAAACCTGTTGCCAAAAAATTCTAAAGAAACTTACGACATGGTTTTTAGTTAAGTTAAACAAAAAATTATTTCTCTTTATGCCCGCGCGGGCCATAAAGTACGACATTAGATAGTTGGTAACTAAGCAATAAAAACACAATAATGAACTAGTATAACATAAAATAATTTTTGGTCCCTATCTGACACAACGGAAAAAATATGACAACTAGACAATCAATGATATTTTGAAGTTTAAGACTAGAAAACCTTGTTGTCAAATTTTATCAAGGTCCATTCATAGTAGATCACATCTCTGGTAAAATGTGAAATAAAATATTTTATTTTATGACATTCTAATTATATGATAGTCTACTAAAAATGGAATCCAGTGAAGTGCACGTTCCAGGAATGGTTTTTATTGGGATAGCGCATTTTTTTTATTGGTCCTTGATCAGTTTTCAGTTCCAATTTCATTTAATGTGAACGGAAAAAAAACTTCCCAGCGTCTTTTGAGTGTGTGAATGTTTGATTCTGTTAACTTAGGACCAAAGCCAGTGATTGATTGAATTCAAAATGGAAATTGAGAAAATAATTCAAATAAAACAAAGCAGTATAACGGCATAAGCAAAAAAAACAAGGGTACAAAATTGGGTCAGGGAAAATAAAGATTGTTGACATTATTCCCCAGCTCTTCACGAGGAAGGAATATTTGAAAGCAGCACAATATTTTGGAACATAGAGTTGATAAAAAAATGAATAATGATGAATTAAGTATCTAGTAAAGTCTATTTTTGTAATATTCATGTCAGAAGAATTGGGAAAGTCCGTGAAACTCCTTCTTAAAATCCTAACAGATCCTGCACTCAATAGAAGGAATAAGGTTAGGTTGTATACAGAGGAACGTTAAATTCAGTGAGGTTTCTGGTCTAGTAACCTGACAAGAGTCTATAGTGATGTATGTATGTATGTATGTATGTATGTATGTATGTATGTATGTATG
>CAJUYI010001908.1:0-27684 GCA_910591695.1 Galerucella pusilla
AGCTTCCCAAAAATAACAAAAATAATGATAGATAAAATAATTACTAGGTTACGTTTGGATTACAAATCACTGTGGCGGCTCCTCCATCAGGTCATTGTGTCAGTGATCTCCCATTGAAAATACAAACGTCTTCAAGACGTCTTGTGCTACCTGGGAGGTATTTTTTTTACCCATCCCCATCACCATATTCCCTTCTGCTTTTTTAGTCTCTTGCTTAGTTTCAATTATATTTTTGGTATAAAACGTCGCCTAAGGCTGCTTTTCATAATGGAAACACAACTTTCTCTCTACATTCAATTTTTTCGTTGTTACAATTCAAACAAATTCGAAAATCGATGAATTTTTAAACACCAAAATGACAGTGACAGTGAAACTAATGAAAATAGAGGCGGGTCACAGATTATAAAGAGAACAGATACGAATCCCAGTAAAACATCGAACGATTTTCAGCTCCGTATTCAATGACCTTGGACCTTTAACTCGGTATGGCCGCGATGTTGCCAGTTTAAAATATTTTCTAAATTTCTTACCGAATTGCAATGTTGACAAGGGGACATAACAATTTCTAGTGCCGGATCTAGTTTTTTGGAAGTTTCCACTAAATCTCTAAGACTGAATTGAAACAATAATCATAATCGAATATATATTTATGTATTTATTTAATACCTATATTTAATACATATGTACATGATTTGTTATAAATAGTCATTACTCTTGGGAGATTAATTGATAAATACATCTTTAGATAATACAAATAATTACAAAAATCAACCAAATTTTGAAGTACAAATAATTCTTAATTTATTCATTATCGGAGAGAATACAATATACACCTATGCAAGAGAGAATTTTGATAATAATTTGTAGCACCAAAAAAATCAAAAACTTTAAAATTTCTCATATCAAAATTATATTATATTAAATTATATACTCTCATCCTTTGGAAATCGAAAGAACATTATTTTTCTTTCCGAATGAAATTTATTTGGACAGTCTGTATAAATAATACACTCCGCCCTGATGTTTATAGTTGATATTACCACAACGCACAATTGATTAGTCAAATAACACAATTAATATCGCCGATTGAACACCTCCAAACAATGTAGCAAACAAAAATGGCGTTATAAATTTTGAGCACAGATTACAAGTGATTTTGAGCATGTTTTGACGTTAAGCCAGGCCGTCACCTTTATTGTGCATGGTTGCCAAGGATATGGTTTAAGGAAAAAAGTATATATTTATGGTATGATCTTTATACATTATAATCTTTTCAATTGTATAATTCTTTTAATGTTAATAGAATTGATATAAAACAAGTAATTATCGAACATATGTATCTGTATAACTGTCACACTTAAAAATAATGCTTATAAAGTATTTGACCTTGATCGTAAATTGAAGGGAATATTATGCAAATTGACAACCCTGTTGAGAAATTTCGCGAAGCAGCCCGAACAGCTGTCGACATACGACGATGGACATTTAAATGGGTATGTCTATGGTATATCAACCTATCTCTCTCCCTTTTTACTGTTCTCTGTCAAGCTTTCGTATCTGTTCCCTTTATAATCTGTGGTCGGGTATCAAATTCGCATAGACGTCACTAGTTTGATTATTAATTAGACTCAGTGTGATGATAATTTGATAGTCTAATAGCGATCAGGAAAAACTGAAACGGAGTTAAACGGCCTTATAGAAAATACGTTCGCTATTATTGACAAATGCGTTAAGAAAAACTCCAGATTTAATTTTTGCCTCCAGAAGAATTAGCGTGGCGTGGGGGTAAAGGTTTTCCAGCTTCGATAGAACATTTGAAATTTAGAATTATGGCAATGAATAACGTAGGATGCAATGCAACCCAATTTTCACAAAAACCTGTCAAGAAAGAAACCATAAATGCGCAGACAGAAAGTGACTTACTAAAAATGAACGAAACCCTCGGCGCTGCCCAGTCAGAGTGTTCGGGGAGTTGACTGAAAAAAAATCAGGATCCACGTCTACGTTTGCTCCAACTAATTGGAAATTACAAACCATTCTTGCATATCAAAAGTACAGTGCAGATCAGAAGTACCAGAGCAGCAGCTCATTACTGGCCACGCTAGTATACTTGTTCAGTTCAACCTTACTTGCAGATGGATGAACAAAATCAAAAAATCTTCAAAACCTGAACAAATGTCACAAATAACGCATGCTGTGAATATCAAATACAATAATTGTGTTTTCAATTTCAATTCATAAATTATGAAACTGGTGCTGTTTTTATTTGGATTCTGTTATTGATATACACACCAAATCCAAAACAAAAGTATTTGTAGCAGGTATTTTCTCTTGGATGGAAATGAGATATAGATCCTGGATAACCAACAAGTAATTTACAATTATTTTGAATAACCCAAAATATATTCCAATTTATACTTTGAAGATCCGAACCCTATTAAAAATTGTCGGTATTGGATTGAAATGAAAGCTTGCAAATGGGAATAAGGGTGAAAAGTTAAATAAAAAATTCCCCTCTCACCATCTGTTTATAAAACCCAAGAAGAGTGCCAGTGACATGTGATCTAACATTATTGGATACATGTAAATTTTCGATTCGGTCTTGAAGCCGCAGCTGTTGCTTATCGGGGCCCTTAATCGAATTTAGATTCCTCTCTAGGTACACATACAAGCACTCGATATTATATTTGTATTCTGAAATGCACGGATGCTATAGATTCATGTTCCCGACGGTAGTAATAGTGCTGATATATTTTTATTTTGATTGGTGGTCATATCTATTGCTCTTTGAATACTAAGGATTTTATTTTTCCGTCTGGTTATGAGAGCAAATCAATAAATCAGGATTAAATTGTTCAAGGAATTGCTTATTTTACAATTTTTAATAGCAGAGTGGGTTGTATGATAAAATGGGAATTGGTGGCTTTTTTGTTATCCTTTTTCTCAACAGGATAGTTTTTAGATGAGCTAGAAAATAGCTAGACTTTGTTCAACCATTCTTTGCCGTTACGTCTTACATAGTTGAGCTTTTGACAGTTCAGATGTTATATTTTGAAAACAATTCTTAAGATGTCATTAATTATAATTTTGAGGTTAAGTATAATAATATAACATGAATGTTACCGAACTTCACATGTAAGTGAACTCAATTCGAGATTGAGGGTTCCACTTCATAGAGATACTACAGATTGAGGCAATAATAAACCAGCACGGAGCCCGTCAGCTTATGAGAGAGAGTCAAAGGTTCTTGCTGACTTCAGGGTAGGGGATTTCTGAAGGCGCGGGGTTCTGCCACATAGGGAGTCCCGTCATTACTAAAATTTATAATTAAGTGAGAACTGTAACGCCGTTAGTGGTAGTTGCAGATCCTTCCACATATATCAGCGCTGACATCCTAACGTGATATCTATGATCCTAACCTGACCAACGTTTCACGACGTGTATCGTGAGTTTGTCCAGTTTTCGTTCTTAAAAACTCTTTCGCTTATTTCTGTGTGTCTTGAGTATTCGTAGTTGGTTTTTTATTGTTTCTAGTGGGACTTTTATTTTAAAAGACAATGTCGAGAATATGTATTGTGAAATACTGTAATGTGAGGTGCACCCGGCAAGCTTCCTCTTTATAAAAAACATGTTCCGTTAAATGAAAAGTGACAGAAGTAGTTATTCTTCCATACAGCTTTGAACTTCCTCCCAGCATTGTTGTTGAATTCCTAACATTTATTTTTCTTCATGTTTGTCATTGAAATATGTAAAAAAAACGTTTCATTTATTGTATACTTTCTTCATTCAATGAAATATTTGAAGTGGATAGTTATTGCTTCATTTTTCTCACTTCAGGCATTATATGGTCCATTTTTTGACATGACCCCAATTTTTTAACACTTAATAAAATATATTGGTTAGTATCATAACTTTTCCGTTCAATAACAAATCAGTTCTTTCATGGTATGAAATATGAATTCAATTCTGACATCTGTTTTAATGATAGGTACCTAAATATGTTACAAGTATTATCTTTGGTTTAACAGTATCCCGTAAAGTAGTCTTGGAAGTTTTTATATTGTACCTTTTTTTCATCTAACTTTATTACATCAAAATTTAAGGATATTTTGTGTCCCGAGTCCATGGAAGTTGGGCTCGTTAAAGAACGCTACCACTGGTTGGAACACTAGTGGGTTCGCCAAAATTTCCGGTTAGTGCTCCCGGCGTCGGTGATTAGCCTCAGTCGCAGAAATAGACCGACGTTAAATAACAGAATAAAAAAAAAAGGATATTTTGTAGTCGGTTAATATCTTCACGGGTTGTTTTTTTAAAATAAAGCCGGCTTCTATGCCTATGAAATATATCATCTACAAATTAAAAATGAACATCATTCCAAAATAAAATGAGTGGGTTTATAATAACTGGAAATAAAAAAGCAGAACAATCGGAATGCACATGGTTCTTTGAAAAACTTCTTGAAGAAGTCGAATTTATGGTAAGAAAGCATAAAATTGCATAAAATTGCAATAGTACTAGTGTATCGGACAAATATTCTCTTGCAATGTTGAGAGGATCGGGTGATCCTTGTACGTTTTCAAAGAAGTCAACAGTTTGTTCGAAGGATATTATTTGTGTTTCGTTGTCAAATAATTGCATTTGTCAGAGGACGCAATTTTATCGTTGGGACGTGTGGAGGGGCTCTCTAGAAGCTTAACTCCAAGTTTGTGGGGTTGCACACCGCCATATTGGAAAAAGGGGTGTGAACGCCTTTTTTCCTATATCTCCTAAACTGTTCATCTGACAGAAAATTTGTGGAGACACGATTTGTAGAAAATCGCTTTGTCCACAAATTTGTTCATTTAACTTTTTGCAGTACGATTAGAAATAACAAAGTTATCAACAAAAATATGCGAAAATTTTGCCAAAAATTTCCTTTTTTGTTACATAGGTAACCTTTTTTTTATATTACCATGAAATTACTCCAAACCCATATTGTAGGAAATTCGTCAACGAAAAATTTGACCTACAATTGTCTCACTTTCCATGCATTTGGGGGGGTTTTGGAGCGCTCCAAAGTCGACTACTCGTAACAATCTGGTGACAATGAAACGTCAGCCTTACTTTTACATCATTTTTTTTTATTTTATACATCGTTTTTAATATCCTTTGTAGCATTGTTATGTTATTACTTAGTTCTAACTGACCCTTTTTTCTTACCATAATACTTCAAATATTATTGTTATTTACAATAATTTCTAATGCGACTGTACAGATTGGGGCTGGAAAAAGCATGGAAACGTTTGGATACCGATCCAAACTTTGAAGCCTCTAGCACCCTCCGATCTAATAAAATTAATTTTCTGCAGATGCGAAGGAAATTGTGGAAGCATGTGTGGTTGCAGAAAAGCTGGTCTGAAATGCTCTGCAGTGTGCCTTAATTGTTCTGGAGAAACCTGTAGCAACGTCATGGAGTTATCGAAATTAATGAAAGAAAATGAATTCGAAGATAAATTACCAACGATGACTCCGATTTTAACTTCCGTCATTCCTCAAGCCTTCACTTTTGACACTGAAGTAGATCCTGAACCACAGCCTGGGCCATAAAAAAAAAGCCGAAAAGAATAGCTGGAAAGTAATTGTTGAAATATATAATTATCTCGAAGATTATCCCACCTTACAGTTCCGCGTGGATTAGGCCTACTGGGGATACCACATAAAAAAAACGCACCAATAGACTCTACCTCATAGGTGGTGAGGAAAAGGGTCAGTAAGTAATAATATAACAATGTTACAAAGAATATTAAAAACGATGTATAAAATAAAAAAATTATTAAACGTAAAAATAATGTAAAAATGTGAAAATAATCAAATGTGAAAATTGAATGTAATAATTAAATGTATGAGTAAGGCTGACGTTTCATTGTCACCAGATTGTTACGAGTAGTCGACTTTGGAGCGCTCCAAAACCCCCCTAAATGCATGGAGAGTGAAAAAATAGTAGGTAAAATTTTTCGTTGACGAATTTCCTACAATATTGGTTCGAGGTAAAAAAAATTGTAAGAAAAAAGGAAATTTTTGGCAAAATTTTCGCATATTTTTGTTAATAACTTTGTTAATTGTAATCGTACTGCAAAAAATTGTATAAACAAATTTGTAGACAAAGCGATTTGCTACAAATCGTGTCTCCACAAATTTTCTGTCAGATGAACAGTTTAGGAGATATAGAAAAAAAGGCGTTTACACAACCCCACAAACTTGGAGTTAAGCTTTTAGTGATCCCCCCCACACGTCCCAACAATAAAATTGCGTCCTCTGACAAACGCAAGGTCCAATGTAACTTTTCAATGTTAGGTGCCATTTGGTTTTCGAGTGTAGTGGTTGATTTAGAGGTGGATTTCGGTTCTTTGGTTTTTGCTTCTGGTTTTCTGAAGCTTGTATAAGATGTTGTACTCTCTGAAGGAGGTGTTATAATTTCGGTTAAATTCCTCTTTGCTGTTCCTTTGTTTAATGGGTATTCGATGTCAGTACTTGTCAAGGCTGGATTTTTTTATGTTTGTTCAATTGATCTTTCGTTATTGTGTGTTTTAACAGACAGGGTGTTATTTGAGTTTTGGATCATAACCGGTTGTTGAGGAATGTAAGATATTGGATTCAATTTTGTTGTGGTTTTCGACATTGCCGTTTCTGTAGGTATACGTGGAGTAGTTGAGCTGGGAGTGGTAATTGAGACTGGTGTATTTGCTGGGTGCTCAAGGTTCTATTCACTTTCTGAGTTTAGAATAGATTGAGTAGACGGAGGTGTTATATTTGATTAGAGAGTGGTGTTTGTAGGTTGTGATGGTGAAATTGATGTGCGGGCGTTAGATAAATGTCCATGTTGCTTACAATTATAACACATGTTATCTATAGCGTGAAAAATGCGATATGTAGTATCTTCAGAAGTTATTAAAATTGAGTCTGGTACCGGTGTTGAGGGAGGTACAATATATACATGTCTTCTGAAACTGGATATATGTTTATAGTCTGGGTTGGTTGCTCCTATTTTCATGAAGGATATCGTAGAAGACAGCTTAAAGCCTAGATGTTCAAGTTCCTGCTGCAATATATCATGTGGAATTGTGGGATATACATTAGATAAAAGAAGTCTTTCGCTTGGAGTTATGAGTCTACGTGCTTGTATCTCTTCGTTATTAATCTTTATACGACCCTCATGTTTTATGATAAAATCGTCTACAATTTCTTTGCTGGAGAGATACACACAGATTCGATTGTTTGAGATTCTGGATGTGAACAGTATATATTTCGGATTTACTGTGGAGCCAATAGGTATCTAGAAGGTATTCTCCTAGTTTAACATTGTTAAGGGAACTAAATACAATAGCTTGCAGTTTAGATGGGAAAGTAGGTAAGGTAGGTTGTTGTGGTTTGCTGGCTACTTCAGAGTAGGAAGCTTGAGATGAATGTGGAAATTGAGGTGAGATTTGTTGTTGAGATATAGTTAAATGTTGAGTTGATGTTGATTGTAGATTTGAGGGTGTGTGTTGAGACAAAAGTGATTGAGCATTGATGCTTTTATGTCTAGGACATTATCGAATTCCATATTTCGTCAGGGTTTGGTTAGCCCAAGTACAGCACTGTGCCGCATCAGGCTCGACTGATAAGGCTGGTAAAAGTGGTATGCTACCGGTTTTAGATTGTAATTGGATGAATGTTTACGTTGTGAAGTAGAGAAATGAGACAAAAATTTGGCTCACTTTGTTAGTTGGTGTTATTCACTATTCAATTATAATCACTTCTGTATTGTTTCTATAAAATATATTTGCGTTGAGCTGCTGCAGATTACGGTTTTGTCGGAGCTGATTTTAAGACACTTTTATGGTTCTCGATCAGAGCCGGACTCTTTTTTTTATTTTTTTCATACAATTGAATAGTGCAATTGGTTTTTGAGAGTTATTTGAAAATTCAAACGAATTATTGACATTCATTAAAAAAAATGGTTGCAGAATTCATGTTTGGAATTTTCCAATTTTTAAGCATGTTTTCAAATGGAGATTGTATTTTTTTATTATTTCAGAAGAAAGTATAACTCAAGACGAAAAAATGGCGACATGAATGAAGTCTCTACGACAATTCCCCAAAGGAGAATTTTAATTTGAAAAATATTTTTTTGGGCCGAGAAACGTGACTATCTCGGAAGTCTCTTGATATTTTTATCTGGAAAAATTTGTGGATTTTTTGGACATACAAAGGTATACTTTTATTGAGTTTTATCAAAATAAAATTATTATTGTGGAAATGGAAAATAAAAAACGATAAAAGCGGTTTTTCGCATTTTTCTCGGAGTTTTTGAGGTTATATGAAAAAATAATTTCCACAAAAGTTGTAGACCTTTTTATGATCAACAACTTTTTTGTTGTACACATCGCAATAATCCAAAATTCCACCCCTTTTCACCCCCCAAATATATCTGGAAACACCCCTGCTCAAGCATTTATTTTTTTTACATTTATTATACGCCTATTTACCATCAGGTTAACAATTTTGTTTTTTTTTGCTTCAAAGAAAGCTAATTCGACTAGTCTAAATGACAACGAAAGCGTCAAAACGACCGTGAATTAGTTAGCAGCTATACAATCAGTTGGCAGACTATGAAGATGAGTTACAGCTCGCTTAGTGTTCGATATGATAAGTAGTTTTTTTATATTTTCGAACGGTATTCACTCTGGAAACATGCTTATTATGTTATTGCTTTATTTTTCATCATATTTGATTAAAATCCTCCTCTCTATTCATTTTAAAATAACGAATTATTTCAAACTTGGAAAACATTTTCTAATGCTTGGAGCTAAATTCTCTTTCCCGATGTTTTTAAGCGTTTTTGATAACTTTAAAACTTATTCTGCATTATTCAGAAGTCCCGTTTCAAAACCTTCCTGAGAAAATTATGTAAGAATACTTTTAATTGTCAGAATAAATTAAAAAAAGCTTGTTGTTAATGGTGCTTAACGTTGTAAGTAGCTTCATCTTTTTGTACTTTCACAGGTCCATTACGAAGTCTGCAAGATAATTTGTAAAGAATAATATTTGACTTCAAAGAAAGTTTCTAAGTAATTGCCATTTTCAACTTTAATATACCCTGTTTCAGGACCGGTGCTTTTGGAAAATGTGAATCATAAGTTATTTTGATATTTTTAATTACATATATTATGACTAAGTAATATCTATTCACTACAACAAAAAGTGTGCAAATTGCGGAGAAAAATACCAAGAATGAATTACTTATTGACAAAATATTAGTTACCTATATTTTTCAGGTCAGAAATCAACTCAAATTATTAATTTCACAGGAAAGACCCCACCATTAGGCCTGAAAGTAATAGTGTTGCGAGAAACTATCATTCCATTTGTAAAGACAGTACCCAGGAGAACATTTCGATCAAATGCTTTCTACCTTTCACAATGATATTTTCCAGTTTCAAAAACAATAATAATAGTCATATGTTGAAGGAAAGATCTCTGCCATAACAGTTGACGATGTTTGTTTTTGTGAACACCTACATTACTGTTGGCACAAATTTCCAATATCAATCTAATATTTATCCAAAACTAAACCTCATTACATTCTCACGAGAAATGTTTAACTGTGCATGATCATTCAAAGCATTGAAAGCCATATCTGGACTAAACGACTGCTTCTTTATATCGCTTCGACAGCCAATGTTGGCAATCAAATCTAATAAAATGCTCTTCTGGTGCCGATATATGGTTATTCAGGCCTACAGGCGAGCCTACAGGTTGAATAGCTAATAAGCTATCACATCTACATTAAGGCCAAACCGCGCGCGCTCCCTTTAGGCAGCGATTACGTAATGAATGCTACATGTAGAAGCTTTAGTGGACGGTTATAATTGCCAATTAGCTTCAAGAGTGACTCAAAAGTCGATTTTAAATCTACTTCGATGCTTATTGTGTTACTTGGGCGGCTCCAAGGCAGAGGTAGGTGTGAGGAGAAGAAAATTATTGTCCTCAATTTAACTTTTAACTTAATTTTTGTTTTGTTAATCCTGTAGATCCAGAGAATATATGTGGAATAAATGTAGATGATGTTCCTAATAGCAGCAATTGGAATATCAGCTCCACATAAAATGATAGCCAGATTTCAATCATCACCAGTGAATAGGATTCATAAATTTCATTTGAATATCCGTTGAAATTTTATTCTTATAATAATCTCACACCGATCCTGCTTCTCCGGATAACTTTTCAGCTGTAAATTACTTAGGTAGATGCTACACTGGATCTTATTTCCCCAACGAGCTATTACGTAAACTCATTTTTGTATCCTGATTGTTGAAAGAAATAAAGTAATAAAAAATTAATGATCTTATCTGAAAGCGATTGCTTTCGGGGCTATTCTTTTGGACTTTCACTTCTAAAGCTAATTTTATGTTTAATGCCATGAAAACAATTTCGGGGAAGGGGAGTTTGGTTTGGTGGAAAAGTAGAAAATTATAAAATTATTTGATAATTATTATAAAATAAATAAAATAAAAAATAAAAGGAATAAAATGAACAAAGCGAAATTTGGTCTTCCAACTTTTTTTGCAGGGAATAAATTAATTACCTCATCGGTATCGATGTTAATTTTGCGGTGGATTGACATTCACCAAACCGTTTAGTCCTTACTGGCCTGTGGAGTTTTCTGAATAAGTTTTAAAGTGTTTCAAAAGTTCGTGAATGTTTGGAAACAAGGCCTGGTTGCATTCTCCGAGAGCCTCAAAAGCACATGCTGGTCAATCTAGTTCAGATTCTTCCAGTTATTTCATTCGCCACTTGTCTAAATCAGCCTTCACAAAGTCCCATTCCAAATATTTCCTGTAGATTCCAAAATAGTTTTTTTGATGATAATGATTAATTTATCCTTTGCAACACACACACACACGGAATTAGAATGATGATAAATAATGATGTGGCTTTATGATTTTGGAATCTCGACGGAAGCTGATCAATGAAATCATCCAGTAGTAATTTCAAAATAAGTTTCAGGATCTTCTGTCTTGTAATCTGCCCTATGTTGTTTGCGTGACGATATTCGCGGAATTTTCATTTCCTTAGTTATAGACTATGAACCTATGGGGAAAAAAGTGTCGCGATTTGAAACAGCAGCGAACCTATTCAGAACGATAGTTTATTATGCCACCATCAGTTCCAGCACTATGGCGTACATTTTCTCTTGTGCAGAAAAGCGCAGTGGAAAACTGAACATTTTATTTTCCACCTCCTAAGAATGTGATATGAAACTGTACGCCGTTGGTTACATTTGATAGTAGAATCATAGGAGATCGGTCCAGACTCTATGACGTTCAAAAATAATCGTTCGGAAAATCTAGGAAAATTTTTGAAAACTCTTATTTTCTACCCTCTGAAAAGGTGATTTGAAACTGTAACGGCATTTGATTCTGTAGATTATCCAACATATAAATAAATATTTAACAGTGGTGCTGTACAAAAAAAGTTGTGTGAAAAGCCATGGGAAATTTTTTATTTCCCGAGATTTTCCCACTCAAAAAATATCATCTGAAAATGTACGGCATCTGTTCTACTTTCGTAACATTTCGTAACACGTCAATGTATTTTGTGTTTTGAGTTTTCAAAAATTTTCCTAGATTTTCCGAAAGATCATTTTTGAACGCCATAGAGTCTGGACCGATCTCCTATGATTCTACTATCAAATGTAACAAACGGCGTACAGTTTCATATCTTGGTTTCAGGGGGTGAAAATGAGTTTTCAAAAACTTTCCTAGAATTTCCTCACGATTATTTTTGAACGGCATGGAGTCTCGACCGATCTCCTATGGTTCTGCTATCAAATGTAACAAAAGGCGTACAGTTTCATATCACGATTTCAGAAGGTAAAAAATGAAATGTTCAGTTTTCCACTGCTCTTTTCTGTACAAGAGAAAATGTACGCCATAGTGCTGGAACTGATGGTGGCATGATAAACTATTGTTCTGAATGGGTTTGCTGCTGTTTCAAATCGCTACACTTTTTTCCCCATGGGCTCATACTCTATTATGGCAAATGGCAAATGGCAAATGAGGAAATTCTGTTACTTTCGTAGGGGTAGTATGTAGTTCCGGCGCTCCCTACCAGATGTCTCTCATTTCATTGATACTTACTAAAAGCAATATTGTTCACCCCATTTCGAAGGGGATCAATCGCCCCTGGCTGCAGCCTTGTTTAATGCAGCAACAAATTCAATCCTCACTTTGTACTCGGATTTAGATCATTTTTTTGTTGCACTTTATTTAATATTAAATTTAATAAATAATTTTTATCAAACTGATGTTGAGACCAGCGAAGGAATTATGGAGAGCAGAAAATTAGGTTTTTGTGAAGGACCTGTTGTAGTTCTGCCGTAGAGATTATTTATGGTTCTGCATCGTTCTTACCAAAATCAAACAATAGTGATAGTATTGTAGCAGTTTTCGCCACCATCTTCATTTGAATAGAATGCTGATGAAAACTACTGTTGTAATCACGATACACTCACCACTGTATGTTCTTGCGCATGTAGCCGACAGCGTGTGACGTCATGTGGGAATCTTAATCAGTAATTTACAATGCAAGATATATGGGAAATACTCTGTTTGTGTTCAATTTCCATGCATATTTCCACTTTATGAATGATTATTCAACTGATACATGTTTTTGGATATAATATGAAATTTTTCTTTATTATCAGTAACTTAGTTATCTTTTTTTGGTAAGTACAATGATGCTGGGAGTGAACAATGTACAAAACGTGTAGAAATATGTAGGTAATATATATTTTTACATTTTAAAAAGATTTGAAACAGAAATATTCATAGGTGGGCAAAATTAAAACACATCATTATATTATAAATATTTTATATTTCATATTTCTACCATTATATTTTATTTATAATAGAAGTCTCCTTAACAAAGGTGTCACTGGGATACTGCGATTGTATTGATAACCATTACACGAAACTTGCATACACTATTTTTTCTACGAACAAGAAATTTGATTTGAAAAAAAAATGCACCAATCAGGTCTCGAAACCGGCATGTAAAGATCGAAAACACGGGGACCACATTATTGAACTAATAGCATAAAACGTATATTTATACAAAATTAGTGATAAATTATTGTAAGCAAAAATAATAAGTTTAAATATGCATTTGCCTTGTCAATAAGTATTTTTGGTCTGGTGCTCGACATTTCTTTTAAAATCTAACGCAAAATATTCAAACTGTCATAAGTCACAAGAATCTATTAGAAACTGTCAAAACTTTCTACAGAAAAAATTGGGTCTGCCTACATGGCTATTTGAAAATATAGATTCCTATTAGCCAATTTTTCAGATTCATAATGAAAATCAGTGTTATAATGAGTATCATTATGAAATTGGAAATTGGCATTTAATTAATAACTTACAGTATAGGAGTAGAGAAAGCTTCTAATCATTTTTCAAAATTTGTAAATTTTGGCATCTTCTTGTTCCAGTTTTTTCAGGCCAATCAGTTTGAAAACTGATTCTCCCATTCATATCCCTTAATCGTATATACAAAACAAAAATAGCCTTATATAATAAAACAGTATTAAATAACATCAATAGCGGTAAATTAGTAGGTAATAAAATTCCAAATAAACGAATCAGCTCAAGTGAAATTGAAATCAAAATTAACAACCATAAAATACTTCAACCTAGAATTGTTACTCCTATGTTGTCAGCAGTGACTACTGTTTCAACTGCCATCTAAAGTTTGGCCGCAGGAACTATAAAATTCAGCGGTAATTTTAAATATAAAATTGATGGAGAATTTTATCTTTTGGAAAAATAAATCGACTCTTTACTTAAAGAATATAAAATTCAGCTGCTTATAAAAATATATAAATGATAACTGATAATATTTTGCCCAATCTTGCATCAGAGCTGAACATAAGAGAATATTTGGCAAACTCTTGTTGATGCAAGGTTTGGTAAAATACTATAATACTATCAGTTATAATTTATATGTTTTCATAAAAGCTGCATTTTGTGTTCTTTTGGTAAAAAGTCAATTTATTTCTTTAAAAAACTGCAGCAAAGTAAGAGTTAAAGCAACATAATGCAACATTTTTGCAGAAGGTAAAGTTTGCAATATATAATTTTTGTGTCTGGGAAAAAGTATGTGGTGAACGACGAATACTTTGAATAAAAAGACTTTGGGGAGTTGAATATTCATTCAGTGATAATAACAACATTTTTAACACACATACCTAGACATAACACACAACATACTACCTAACTAGATTATTTCCAAATATTCTGCTATTTTCATTCCTAAAATATAAGTATTTTGTGTTATTTTTCTTTCCATATGGTCTGGCATCTAGTTCTGAATAATTCAACAAGGAGGATTACGTATGAAGTACCTATATTTCCATGTGTCTCCTTTGGGAGTTTTTTTTTTTAAATATTTGATTTAGCTACTTTCATTATTGGATCAACAAATGTTGAATCCTTGTTAGTATTAATGAATTTTGGAAATTTTATATCATCTACTGTTGGAATAGTATCAGGTAACTTTTTTACACCATAAAAGGAGAATCCTAATTATTAAGTAGATAACGGAGTAGATAACGATTATTTGGTTATTTGGTTATCCACCTCCTTTCTCATCAACTCTTCTTCACAGTATTGCACCGCCATTACCTCTGCCTGAAAGACAGTAGCATGTTTCCCTAGGCTTGGAGAGATCGTGATCTTCTTTTTTACTCCATATATTCCGGCTCCTACTCAGGAGTCTGTTTTCTAGCCATCAGTGTACCAGTTGAGATTCGCTGTTATAGGAGGCCCTGCTTTCCAGTCCTTTCTCTCTTGAATGTAAACAGTATAGTCGTTTTCAAAACTATATTGTGGGGCAATCTGATCCGTTGGCATTCCCAGTATTGGATCTGCCCTTATTTCTTCATATAGCTCTTTGTTGACCTTACCGTGTTCTTGGCTTATCGGAGAAGGTCCCTATAATAATCTGTGACTAACAGATCTTGTATTTCCTTGAATGAGGATATGCAGTGGTGGTAGGTTTACTATTACCTTCAGAGCCGCAGTCGGAGTCTTTTTCATGGCCCCTGTGATACTTAAGCTGGCCTGCCTTTGAATACCACCAGTCAGAGGCTTAGAGAGCTCAGCACCTCAGCCTTTGGGTTTTTTGTGATCATGGTTGTGCTGTTCACGTCAAGAGCCCCCTGTATACCCTGTAGCCCTTATCAGGTGTAATAGTATTTTCATTAGATCGTTCTTAAAGAAATCCTTCCATGGATTCTCTAGTCCTAGGAGTCTATATAATAAGAAAATGTTTCACATTTGAAGGTGATGTGAGAGGCTGCTTCATCCTCTCCCAAGCACAATAGCCAGATACGTTCCTTCCTATATATGCCGCTTTCCCAGGGAAAAGTGACCAGATAGTCACACTCTTCTTATCTAACTCCTACTGGTGCTGAATATTTCATTAGTTAGCGTCTTCGAGGGTTTTTTGTATGTTTTGGTACGTGTCTCTAGTACGTCTGATGTTTAATTTGATTCCACCAAGATGTACAACCAAGTGAAAAAGTTTTGATATACCAGGTTTTTCTTTCCATTCAATGCGCACACTTCAAGATCGTTTCCGATCCACCCCAATGTCCCATTTTCAAAATGTTCCTGTCAATATTTTATTAAGTTCATTCAAAAGCAAGCTAAATATGCCATTTATACCAGAGTTTGGCTTATGATGCTGCTTACGTGCAGGTCGCGAAAAATATCCCATATACATGCCTTATTTATTGTTATATAGGTGGATTAACAGCGAAAACTCGCTTTATTTAACCCAATAGATTTTACGTTTTAAACTGCATTAGAAAATATATAGCTGTATATAGAAGGCTGTGCTAAATCATAGTTAAATTACCTGTAAAGACACAGAGACGGGCTCAATATTATGTATGTATACTGGGGGTGACAGTCACCAAGACCAAAAAAGATCCATTGTGCTAAAACTAAATAATTTAAAAAATGGGAGGATTTATTTTATACCTAGTGGTATTAAACGTCATATGTGTTTGTTCACATATTATGATATTTTCAGAGAAAGGCTGTCATAATAAATTCCAAAATTCCACAGAATTCAAACAAATCGACTAACGCACTTGTTGAGTTTTTGAAACTTCTCTTATCTTCCGCAGCTAATTCATTAAAAACTAAATTAGGTATGTCACGCCAACCGTTTCGACTCTCCAACCATTTTCGAGTCCAAAGTCCCTTCCTGTTTTTTTTTTGGACCATAAGGTATGTTTTTTGTACAATAGAAACATCAGTACTTACCTACTATATTATTGAGTGATAGATGGTAAGAAAAAATGTTACGTTTTTATAATATAGCAATTCTTCGTAGACAATTTCCATCCATTTGATATAAACTGTTTGCTACTCAAATATACACAGCGACCTGTTTCACAAAATCAATTCTCGCATGATCTTCCAGGTTAGAATACTGTCAACTTTTCCAACCCCACTTTTTGCTGATCTCAACGTTATCTTTACAAAGTTTATAACGACTTTTCCAAATGGAGCTAGCTGTTTCTGAAAAATTCCACTTTATTTAAAAAAGTATTTCCTAAGCGATGCACATGATTTTTGTTTATGAAAGATTATTATTATTATTATTATAAGATGATAAGGGCAGAGGATCAGGTCCTACTTTGCCCATAATAATTTACAGAATATAAATGAAACAATAACTGACATTACACTAAGCCTGAAAAACTACAAATCGAAAATTTAGGACTCTATTGGATTTTTGAAACTATTAACATTTTCCGAGCTAATTATTCGCTGAGGAAGACCATTCCAAATATCAAACATTATTTTACTTAAAAAGTTTTGCCTATAACGAGTTCTAAAAGGCTTTTTCTTCAGCTTTGAGGAGTGCCCACGAAGACGGTCGTCTAAGTTGAGGGGGGAAACTGCTTGAAGGTCTTCCTTCAAATGTTGTAAGATTTGCCATAGTTGATCTCTCTTCGTACGTAGGTCTAGCACGGCCAAAAGACAATCTGGTTGCGCGTCTTTGCACTCTTTCTAGCATTTCACGATCTCGAGCTAAGTCTGGATACCACGAAGGCCCAGCGTATTCAAGTATGGATCGGACATAGGTCTTGTAAAGTTTGCAATATGTTTCGAAAGAAGCTTTAGAGAAAGTTTTTTGTATTAGGAACAGTTTTGAGTTCGCGCGTTCACAAATATGAGAAATATGATCACTCCACGTAAGTTTAGAGTTTACTAATAAACTAAGGTCGGTTTGTGATGATACCATCTTTAATGTCTGTCCAATGATGGAATAAGAATTTTGCGGGTTATTGTTTCCGACGTGTAGCACGACACACTTATCAATGTTCAGAGGCATCAGTCAATTGGAACACCATTCTTGTAGTTCATCAAGATCATTCTGCACACTTAAATAACTGATGTTGGGATATCCGTGAAGTTTCAGGTCGTCAGCATAAGCCGAAATTGAGCTTGACAGACAGTCTCGAATATCACAGGAATATGCAATGAAAAGTAGGGGTCCAAGAACGGAACCTTGTGGGATACCGCTGGTTACGGGTCTTTTCTCGGAGAATTTTTGTCCAACTCTGACTTTGAAGAACCGGTTTGTTAGGAAGTCTGAAAACCATTTGTTGAGAGTACCTCTTATGCCAATATGATCGAGCTTTTGTAGAAGCCTACGTTCTGGCACTCTGTCAAAGGCTTTCGAAAAGTCAAGGTTAATTATGTCTAAAGGAAGTCTATTATCGAGTTCTTTACACCAATGTAGTGTAGTGTAGTAAATTGGTTAAAATGGATCAACCCTTCATGAAACCGTGTTGGAAGGTCGGGATTACAATTTCCCGCAACAAAAGCCATTTGGTCGACCATTTGGTCGGCAACAATGGATTCCATCACTTTGGAGATAATGGGTAAGAGGCTCATCGGACGGTAATTGTTTGGATCCAATTTATCGCCTTTTTTAAATACTGGGGTGACTGATGCTAATTTCCAGGTTGGCGGAATACAGCCTTCCAAAAACGAGGAGTTCATGATTATGGACAGCGGATATGATAGTGTGTGAGCACAATTTTTAAGGGATAATGCAGGCAATCCATCTAGACCTGGCGAGAAATCGGTTTTGGGATGTAACAGGCGATCTAGAATATGGTTTTGAGGAAAGGTGATATTGTGAAGTGGTGCTTCGATACGAGGTCCTAACAAGGCGACCACCCGATGATGCACTACCACATCATCGGGTTCGTTTGTAAAAACATTAGCGAAAGACAAAGCAAGAATTTCAGCTGTTTCGTTATCAGAGCAGATGCTTCCATCTTCTTGTTGTAAAGATGGGGTGGCAACTTTTGAGGAAAGAGATGTGCGAATGTATTAATAAAACTTTTCGCTGCTACCACTGTTGATAATGTTTTTCTCATAGCTTTGTCTAGAGCCAGATAGATAAGGAAAATCTTATGATGTAAACCTACTTTTAGATAAGCTATGATTAGATTGAAAAAAAATAGTGTCTAGTGATATCTATTTATTTTGAAAAAAAAAATTGTAGCATACGATCACCAATGAATACACCCCTGCGAAATAAGCACATTTGTGGTCCCATACATCGACCACTATGAACAGTAACAGCAACCCCTGCTACCTTGCACCACCACTAAATATTCCGTAGACCGGAAGGAAGGCTGGCGGGCTCCTGCTTACAACCCTCAATGAATACCACAGGTGATGCTAAAACTAATTTCCGTTTCGAGAGCTTAGGCCAAAATTTATTTTTATCGGAATACGAAACTATAAATTCTGCCGATATTGCATGTATATTCAAAATTTGAGAAACACAATCGTATTCTGCGGAGAATCATTAAAGCCAGTGGTGTAGGTGTCAAGCTGGGAGAAGACTGAGTAGCAATGGCATACAATGGGTCTTTTTAGTTATTTTTTTATTGCTTTAATTCGAAAAATGAATTCCCCGTATTTTTCCATTCCTTTTTCGGAGCAGGATTTCTATCCAAAAAAATGTATCAAAAGTACCATTATATTTTCATTAAACTATAAGAAGTAACTTCTACTTCCCGGGCTAAATGCCCTGAGAGACAATGAACTACACTTCTAAGTTAAATGGGGTTGGGATATCCTCACGATATAACCAACCATTCTGGTTTGTTATTAGAAGGGCCCAAACTAAACCAAAAAAGTAAAACAAAAAGTATTTCAAACATATCGCGTTCTACGAGTCAAGTTTTTGCAGACTTGCTTGGGTATAAAGCAAAAAATTGAAGAAAGTCCTTCAATACATGTATTATGTTTTGTTATTGCCAAGCTATTTTATTATTATTCCAGAGGCAAACAATAATGATAAGAGAAGCAAAGAAAAACTGAAAAGTATGATTTATATTGATAAAATTGGGAAACACCTGAAAATGAACAGTATACCAAACTTTCGTATAATAGAAATAAAATACATTTCAATATGGCATTTCTAATTTAAATTCATTAAATTTAATGAACCATCCATTTCCTCTACAATTTATTTGTATAACAGTTATTCAATGGTAGATAACTGTTAGTAAATAATAATTGATAATTATTTTTCAGACATTCATAATTTATTATTTGAATGCAGTTTCACAATTATAAAGTAATTTGCAATTATAATTGGTGTTTTTAGTGTTTTGTCCCAACATTATCAATAAATTCGAATGTATTATGAATAATGAACATTTTTTAAATATGAGAAATTGTTATGTTCCAATTGTGACCGTATAATGAAAATTTAAGATTAATTTCAATACTACTTTGTAAAAACACACTACATAATAGTTAGAATTGGACGTATTTTGAAGAATATTATTCCAGCCCTGAGTACAATTTTCCTGCATATTTAGCCCAGTTTAGGCCAGGAGAAAATTCACTTTTCCCCCGTCAAAAGTGGCAAAAATTATTCATAGCTTATTGACAAATAGGAGCTACTCCCTCATGGGACTAAAGGATTACTTTGAGGAAGATCTAGTGGAAAAACTGCTAAGCCTGATATAGAAAACTAGTTTCTCCGCATAAACCCGTGGTTGGTGGAAACTGTCACCTATAGATTTAATTTTTCTTTGGAAAATTCATCACCTTTTGTTCGAATGTTCTTTTCACCTTTTTGAACAGCACTATTTATGCTTTTTTATCCAACAAAACACTAAATTCATTACAGAAATAAAATTTGATCATTAACCGAACATCAAATTATTGGACCAGGTGCCAGTTACTTGTCCTTTGTGCAAGATTTTTTGACATTTCTATGGGGAAACATCAAAGATAACTAAAATACTCAGCCTTCAATTATTATAGAATTTAAAACAAGTATTGCATTGCCAATTTTATCTCTATTTGCTTATAATCTACTTGCACAATTGTAAGGCTACTTATCGTATAATAAAAACTGGTTTTCAGTAATCTTGATTGACTAATTTCTATGTCAATATTTAATCACGAATCGGATTACATGGAATAACTAGAAGATGGTCTCTGTGAAACTATGTCTTACAGCAATTATAATTGTATTAATGAATTTACAATGTTTTAATTCAAATGAGCAAAAATAGTTATTATTTCATTAATTCTCAGCCTACGTCACTGGAAAACAAATAATAAGAACACCAAAAACAGGGCATAAAGTTAATTCTTAGTGTCTCGGTTTTTGTAATTTTTCACAAAGCTGTCACTTGTCATTTGATGCATGAGCAAAGGTAATTGATGGTCGGGGGATGCTAAAGCGTTTCCCACATGTCTGACACCCAAATTTTTCCACCTACCAAATAAGCGAAAAAATAGGAAAATGTAAGAAAAAACTTTGACATACACTAACGATTAGCTTAATAATTCACGTGAAACGTAAAAGTAATGCCCTATTTTTGGTGTTCATATGAATGGTTTTCCGGTAAGATAGACGAAAATTTACTACATATATAGGTATTTGCATTTCATTCTTAGTATTAAAACCGCTTGTTCTGTTATTTGTAGGTAATGATTAGCTGCTAGATAGGACAGCAAGCAGCCGAGTAGAAAGGACGTGTCTCGAATACTCAGAAGCAAGCGAAGCAGATTTTGAGAAAGCGATCGGACGGAGGCTGATTTTTATCAGCCGAACCGGCGAAAGCTAATCAGACGACGAAAACAGCGTTTCAAACGCAAATAGTGTTTTTTAACACTTATTTTCTATCTATGAAAGTCTTGAAAAATATTTTTATTTTTCAAGTCCGGATTTGATAAATGTTTTGTATGTTTTAGGACCTGTGGAGGACAGGAACTATTAAGATGCCACCCAAAAAGAAGAACGACAGCCATGCTAGCAGCCAAGCCAACAACAGGACAAGGAGGACAATGGAAACAACATCGGACTCGGACAGCGAAGACAACGAGGCAACAGGAGCAATAAAGAGCGCAGATAAGGTACTGTGAGCAAGCAAAAAGGCAGCAGAAAAAGTCGACAAAATGCTGAGTTACAGGAAGAGACTTCTAGACGAAAGGGACCAAGCAAAAAAAGAAGCAATAGAAGCGAAAAGAGCCGCAGAAGAGATTAAGAAAACCATCTAACACATGAAAGAGGAGATAACAGGACTAAGAAAAGCCATGGAGAGCATGGCAAAAGCAATGGAAGAAATGCAAGAGGAGAAGAGAAGCCGAAGCCGCTCAGAAAGCGTCCGCAGAAAGACGCAGAGGACAGAATCCCCAAAAAAAGACGAAGAGAGTGAAGAAGAGGAGATGGACTTCACGGAAGTGATATCCATCAGGGAAATACAAAAAAAAAGAAGCCGCCGCCCGAAGGAAAGCCAACGAGGAAGCAATGATGGACGCAAAAACAAGAAGACAACGACGACGCACCGACCACCACCCGTCATTCTGCGGAGCATCCACCACTGGAGCTCCGTAAGAAAAGAAATCGAAAGACGAAACATAAAGACGAGGTTCATAACAATCCGGGAAAGGCTCGGAGTGAAAATACCCTGCGACAGACCAGAGGACTACAGGAACCTCACAAGGTACCTGAGAGAAGAAAGAAAAGAAGTGGAGTGGTATACGTATATGCCACAAGAAGAAAGGATGGCAAGGATCGTCATCCAAGGACTAATGCACTGCGAGGACACCAAGGAAATCAAGGAAGAAATCGAGAGACAAGGGGTAAGTAAAAACGACTAACCCAACTTCATTCCAGATTCGGAGAGAGAAGACCGCTACCCATCTACCTGGTGGAGCTGGAGCCTGAAGAAAAAGAAAAAATCCGGAAAATCCAACACATCCAGAACGTGAGGATCAGGTGGGAAGAACAAAGAAGAGGAAAAGGGCCGACGCAGTGCTACAACTGCCAAGGCTTCCCCCACGGACAGACGACGTGTAACGTAAACACGAAATGCCTGAAGTGCGGAGGACCATACCGATCCAACGACTGCCCTCGACCGAAGACCAAGCCGGCCACCTGCGCAAACTGCCAGGGAGAACACCAGGCAAAGTACAAAGGATGCCCAAAAGCCACAAACAACCAGAAGACAAGGACAACAGCAACAGCAGTAAAGAAGACAGGAGTCAGCTCCGCCCAAGCCGCAGCTAACAAGAAAACAACGACGACAACAACAAAACAACAGATCCTCGAACAGGTGACAAAGCTATTAGCTCAGCTAATGGCTCAAAGTCGCTTGTAAGAGATCGGAAGAAAAGAACACACACTCTATAGGGGTGTTTTCAGCCGAAATTGCCGGCTGAGGACGCACTTTGTAGAGGCAGCGCAAACACACACAACGGAAGACCGCCAAAGAAAAAAACAACGAGGTTACACGGCCAAAGAGAAGACGGCTCGCCCCCAGCTGCTAGCCCTTTTAGCTAGGGACGAGCTGTACGCCGAAACGCAAACTACGATTATGAGACCCATAGGAGAAGATGAGGGAAGTGGTGGAAGTCCTCCTCGGAGATGTACCTCGCTTAGAGAGGAACATCCTGGGTGGGACGGGCTCATCTAGGTTGTGTGTGTTAGGTAATGATTTGAAAATAATTGGAGGCAATGCCACTACCATTGAAAAACATCCGTGGATGGTGTCTTTTAACTGTTCATTTTTGTGGAGGCTCTATATTAAACGAAAATACCATTATCACAGCTGCACATTGCTTCGATGAGTGGGTACAAATTGAATAATAAAATCAAGATTAATAAACTAGTTGTTCAAATTTTTAAAATTGAATAAAAATATATTTTCACAGCTTGAAACCACTTTGGAATGATCGTTTAAGATTTATGGGATGTTATTATTCACAAAACTGATTACAAAACCAATGTAAAATCTTGGTTTGTGGTTATATGTGGGGATATCAATGTTTTCGCATTATTAACATTTTCTTCACCAAGGTTAATGTATTGATGTGATTTCAGCATCATCTTTAGTCCAACATTATGCTCTTAGAGCTCCTGGACGGATGATATCTACATTATACTGATGAGGCGCTCCGTTTAATTTGAAAGTGTTATTCAACGTTTGTCGTAGCATATAGCCAAGGAAGTAGTTTTTTTCTTCCTAGTGAACGGTCAACTCTTCGAAAAGTATTTTCCAAAAACTTTGTCATGTCATTTATAATAGTATTTTACTATTATCTTCAACATCTATTTATACAATGGGTCAAAAATCGGGTTTTATCAATCTCATGTCAGTGTCAAAGAAATTATTACTTTCACTATTACTATCAGTTATTAATTTTTTCAAGAGTCACCAGAGGGATAACAATTGTCGCTGGCTACACTGATCTCAGGGAGGCAAGTGCATATATCCGAGTTAAAAGCATTTTGATTCACGATGAATATGATTCTGCCACTACAAACAATGACATAGCAATTTTGACAGTAAGTTAAGCTGATAATTTACTCATTGTATTTGTGACTGTTCAGTACATCAGTAGCAGATACACATTAACATGTGAATTTAGAATTACTTTAATATTGAATATAGAAGTAAAGGTAATTCCTGACTAGCATCATTCTTGAGCTAGTTTTAAAATATCTCCATATTATTGTTCGAATATTCATGACCATGAAAGGACAACTGTATTGACGTGGCTGCTTCATTCATTCGTTCGGATTGTGCTCAAGAACCCAGTACTTCCATTCTATAAGCTTCGTGTTTTATAAATATAAGCTAATAGTTTTACCAGGGAAATTTGAGAGTTCTAATGGTAAAATTGTATTCCCTCCAAAGTGCTGGAACGTGACGCCTGGAAAACAAGCAAGAAATTAACTCATAATCCTGGCTGTTCCATCAATTATTACGTGTCTGCTGAAAACACATCCTCACAGTTAATTAAAAAAGAAGTCACTGACAAAGGACCAATTGAAGAATGTTCAACAATAAATGCATGGAGTCTATAAATAATGTATAACAAACTTCATGTATTCCTATTATTTCTAAAACTGAAGAGCAGCATGTTTAACTTGCACCAAACATCTGACGGTAGAGCAATAATAACCATAATAAACCTTGAATATACTTCAGGATCATGATGTTTCATTGGTTCACAAGCTTCTTCAACAGCTCACGATTTGCGTTCAAAGTGAGGTTAGGAAATATAAATGGTGAATTGGAATGAAATATTTTTCCTGTCATTGTACCGGGTGGCCAACTAAGAACGGCCGTCGGCCATATCTTAGGAGTGGATTATAGCACAGGTTCGGGAAAAAATGTATAACAAAAATGGCCTCGAGAAACGCCTGGAAATAATTTTCATCATTGTAGGTCCACCGCTAGAGGGCGTATTTGACAGTTGAAAATTAAAAATGCGGAATTTTTCAAAAGAAGAAGAAGAAGACTGAGTTAGTGATGAAACACTGCCAACAGCAAGGCGATTTCTTTTTTCTATCCAGAGATATCGTTAGAAACAGGTAAATTGCTGGAATTGTTCTTCCAACGTCTAGAAGGCTGATGGTTCGCGTTAACATAAATTATTGAATTTAGCCTGAATGGAAAGATGTAACACTTGTCTGCAGTAATTTAAACTGTTATCACACTAATGTTATGGTTGTCACTAGATTGCCTAAATGTAATGCTGTCGCTACTAACAATGAGAACGAATTTTAAAATAATATGATGAATCGAACAATTGAAACCTTTAACATATAACTAGATATGTAATTAGTTTCGCCCTAGATGTTCGAAATGTCGTCTATCATTTTCAATGCATGAAATCAATCGCTGGCGGGTAGAGAAAACAGCAGTTTCAATGTCTACCCTTGAAATACTTCGTTTTGTCTGTCGTATCTTTTCAACCATGTCAGCACTTGTTGCGGGTCTATCGGCATAAACTTTAACTCGCCCCCACAAATAAAAATCTGAACAAGTTAGGACTGGGGACCTCGGTGGCCAAATAAATGAACTTATAAATATCGGTTTTAATTGATATTTGATGCTTTTGATTTACTAACTGATCGCTTGAAAACAAATATAACATTCTTATCAATTAAAAAAATGTAGCACAACTTACTTCACCAGCCTTCTAGACGTTGGAAGATCAATTCCCGCCATTTACCTGTTTCTTACGATATTTAAGGATAGGAAAGAAATATCGCCCTGTGGTTTGCATTGTTTTATCACTAATTTAGTCTCCCTTTTAAAGATCTACTTCGATGTGTATGCTTCCATTCAAAATTGATACGAGAAAACACAATATTGAAAAAAAAACAGCGCCCTCTAGCATTTATATTATTATTCAGATTGCTTTATATTTACGAATTTTCCGATTGTTCAACAAAAGCTCTTCCAAACAACATCAAGTTTATTGAAATCGATCAAGCAAAACCTGAATTACAGGCGTATTTCCGTAACAAAGTTTCCCCCCACCCCTTATTTGGAGAGATAGACCTAAACTTGTAATATTAAAAACATGCAGAATTTATCGAGAAATTTGATTATAATATTTAATATGCTCTTTAATTGAGTAAATTTTGGAAAATTTTGCATTTCAAAATTTTAACAGTCAAATACGACCTCTAGCCTACACATACATCATTCTGAAAATAATTTCCAGGCGTTTCTCGAGGCAATTTTTGTTATAAATTTTTTTTTCCGGAACCTGTGCTATAATCCACTCCTACGATATGGCCGACGGCCGTTTTTAGTTGGCCACCTGGTACTTCTTCGCGTAGGTAATGTGGTACATATTCTTTTATCCTTGAATATTCCTAATTACTTCAAATTAACCGCACTTTTCAATTTGCCAACGGTGAAAAAGAATAATTTTGTTGCAGATTATCTAGTCTTCACGAATAAGCAAATGTATTTTTTGTTGTGGATAACTTAGCTTTCTATAATACATGATCAATTTACTGATTTACACATTAATTTTCAGTTATCTGAATTCTTAACATTTTCAGAGAAAATCCAACCCATTTTACTTCCAGAGGTAAATGTTGTAGTGCCAGCCGACACTTTGGTCCTAGTTTCGGGATGGGGCGTGACATCGGTAACTATCCTAAACTTATTTCGACATAAACATATATTTAGAATAGCTTCAATTTTCCAATGGGATGATAATTGAATTGAAAATTGAAAATTTTCAGGAAGATGGAATAGAGTCTTCGAATATTCTATTGCAGATTGAAATACTAATTATTGATAGAGAAATATGTAGCAAATCACTTGCTATCACTGATAGTATGATTTGTGCAGGAGATCTGAAAGGAGGCCGAGATCCTTGTTCGGTAAGCATTCATATTTCTGTGATCTTATGCATGTTAGCTTATGCAAGAAAAACCTACAGGAGCAGTAATGACATGTCATGATTTTGAAAAAGCTTCTTTTTCTTATGACAGCAATTTTATGATGATATACGACTTTACATTTACCTATATTTGCGCTAAATAGAAATTATTTGTGACATTATCGATCTGAAAACACAAAGGATTAATACTCTCACGCACTATTACTTATCGACCCTTACAATTAATTCCGATTTAACTGTTGCAGACCGACTGAGGAGGCCCACTCGAGCTAAATAGCACATTAATTGGCATTGTATCCTGGGGACATGGCTGTGGAGAAGCCGATTATCCTGGAGTTTATACCGATGTCGGACATTTCAGATTATGGATAAAACAGCATACCGGCGTCTAGTGTTTGTAGAATCATCATTCCTTGACAAATTGTTATTCCGTGTTCGTAGTTTCGATATCTATTGACCTTTCGGGAAGCTTTTATTTTGTGGACTTTGTTTTATTTCTGGCAAAAATGAAGTCCTCCAAAATCTGGTACAAAGTTTATTCAGTCATTTGAATATTGAGCATGCTGGACATTATTGTATTGAAATGAAAATTTTTAATGAAAGCCTTTTAATTTATCAATGTGGTACAAAAATAAAATAAGTATTTGTATACATTTGAACTATTAGATATGATGGATGTTGAAACAATGTTGAAGTATTGAACTTCAAATTTTAAGAAAATTATTCACAAAATGGAAAACTGAATATCTGAATAATATTTTCCTAAAACTGCAAATCACATCTCAGTATTATAGCGAATTCATTTTACAAATGTTTGCACTTATATTTTTATATGTAGGGTCAAGTGGTGTAAAAGTGAGACAGTCGAAAAAATGGTGAA
>CAJUYI010001909.1:0-40680 GCA_910591695.1 Galerucella pusilla
ATCCTTCATATTTCCTCTTATAGAAGACGTATCATATCGTACATTGCAATGATATTAAAATGATCCTACCACCACCTTATTTTTCAGGAAGAACCAAAAGATATCAGTCAATGCTCAAGTTCGAAGTGAAAATTTGTTTGTTGAATGAAGGTAGTTTTTTATTATTGTCTATTCCTGCGCGAACCAACCTAAAAAAAGGTGAGGCTGGTTCACTAGGCAACGGGCTTAAACAATACCTACGAAGTGTACAATTTGTTTTTCCATATTTTTCCACAATAGAGTTGAGACTTGAAGATATTTGATTTTTTGTTTTCAATCTACAAATATAATGAAATAAAAGTTTGCTTTCAAACTTCCAATGAACTGACTGTACATTTAAATCAAGTCTGAAATGACAAACTTTATCGTTCATTCAACTTCATCGATAGTTCAGTTTGACGTTAAACCTGAATTGTATGAAAGTGCCGTTATGGTTAACAGTCCTTCCAGACTTTATTGATTGATTTGTCTTGAACTTCATAGACGGTATTGTATTGTTTGCTATGCACTCATACAATATATCTTCGTCGGAGTTTTATCAGTTTTTATTTAAAATTTTTACATTTTCCCATAATACATCAATTTAAGAAGTGAATTCTAAATATGATGTTCATTACACCAGATCGGAACAACCATATTTCGTAAGTCATATTCATATAATATATACTGTACAATAACATCCCTAAATCAATAAAAAAATCACCTATTAACTCATTTGAAACAAAAATAAAACATCTTTTTGAGTCAACAAACGAGTATAATATCACATGAACATTTCAACACTTCTGCAACAGTTGCATTGGCGAAGCAAGCAGGTTTTGAGCTGCAGTCTTCCTAGTTAACGCATCAGCAGCTGATATTCTAATAATGAACATGGTACAGGGTCTCTTCAGGGTACTAGTGCTAGTCTGCTATCTGTATAGATGCACACGTATTTTCTTGAGATGTTTATATCGCAAATCTCTCCTCCTCTCTCTCAGAGTAGATAATAGTACCAGCTACTGGCATTTCTCTTGTATTTAAAACTGTTTTAATAGCTTTATTGAGAATAAATCGTGGAGTAATGGGTTACGCCTGGTTACGCCTTCGCCTGTAGCATTGAAATAGAAGTCACTAGTTTGCATTGAGCGATTGGCTTAAATACTATTGTATAATTTTCCAACAAAATTTTAATCTAAATATAATTTATAATTAGCTTACACGGTTTTTTAAACTCATACAAAATTATTCCTCCTAAATGACTCTTCAATTATAATCTAAACCTTCTTTGAAATAATCATTACCATTTAAATAAATGCTCAAGGCATCAACTAAATTATAAAATAAATCTACAGATTTACAGGTTATAGTGATACTTGTCTTACGTTTTTGTTGATCGTTAATTAGATTTCTTGTAAGTAATTTGGAACGTTTACTTTTGAAATTAAAGCATTGTTTGGAGCTGTAATTAACTTTCAGTAATAAAAAGTCTGGAATTTTTTTATAAATGTTGTAATTACGAGAATTTGAGAGATGAGTTTTTGAAGTATCGATAATGGTTTTGAATTGTATCTCGGAAGGCTGTTAATGACAGGGAATTTGAAGATAGGAAAATTTTACAACAGTATTTTTCAGTTTCGTACGATCGTTTGGAAGTTTTTTTTTCAGAATCCTGAAAATTTAGTCTCAACAATTACTAACTGGTAGTGATTACCGAATTTTATATACCGAGTGTACAAATTGTCTATTTTTTAAATTATTTATAAAACATAATACAATTTTATTATTGTTCGCTCTCGCGTCATTTCATGGAACTGGAATGACACTCCGATATAACCTAAAACTACGGAGTATAATTTGGGGTGATGTTTACATTCCAATTCTCGAAGCTTGGCAACATGAATAAATAATAAGTACAATATAAATTGTACAATAGTACAAATAGATATAGAGGTCTCTCTTTTCTTTCTTTCTTCCTATCGATTACAATCGTATAGTTGCGAAAACGACCGAACAGAATTATGTAGTACGTAATAGCACAGAGTACACCATCTAACAAGAGACGAAAGCTTTGTCGGTCCTTTGAAGTCGGACATACATGATATTGAGCGGAAATACGTCGAGGCATTGACACATAAACTACTTGATACACTGAGAAAAGTAGCACTACACTAAGAAAAATAGTAGTGTTGTTGAACATCCCTCCCAATTAGGTCTATAGAATATTTTTTTAACTATTAAAACATGAAAACACCTTATTTTTCATCTTATGTGTGTAATGAGAAGAGGCTCATTTTTAACCTAATCTTAAAATAATACACGATGAACTGAGGGGAATGAACGGAAGTGTCGACTTGACATTGACAGAAAAACTAATTAATTCACGCATGTGCACACAAATTTGCGATCACGAAAACTATTTTCTTTCGCCTCTTGTTAGATGGTGTACTCTGTGGTAATAGCGAAAAGAGGCGATTCTCTAACGTCAAAATACTCCCACAGTGCCACTTTAGTTGGACGGGTGTTCAGAATATAAACGTTCTTCGGTCATCGCCGAAAGTTTTTGAAAAATAACGATCCCGCCGTATATAAGGGACCAAAAGGAGTGTATTGGTTGAGCCAAAATTTTGCTAGTACTTCATAATTCCGACCCTGTAAGTTGTAGGCCTCGAAATCTTTGACCGTATATTTATTTTTAAAGTGGAAAAATATCTGTAGTATTATCAGTAGTAATACCCCTAGGGTCTTGATAATACCGAGATAATTTTGTCATAGAGAACTTGGGCTATTATCTTTAAGCAACACGCTCTACGACAAAATTTTGAGTATTTATCAAGGCCCGAGGAGTATTCGGTAAGATAATTTTTTACTTTGTAGCTTCCAAAAAATTGATTGCCAATCTGATGTTTAATAATTTTCAATACAAACTTTATTAGTTTTAATCAAATACTATTCATTTTTATTTAAAACTACAATTGTTAAAAGAACAATTGGTAAATTTATTGAATCGTTAGATGCAATACTTAATCTTAGCGACATTTTTAATCCAGTTGTCAGTTTGACGTTTAATTAATGTTTAATAAAAAGTAAACACCAAACTGAAAACACCACATGTAGGGTATTATCGCTGTAATACAGCGGTGATTGAATGAAATTTGACACATAACTTGAAATTAAGTAATTTGATTGGTTACTATATTCAGTAAAAAATTATCACACCAACATGTTCGAAAAATTCGTCCTTGAAGCAACCATTTTGGATTAAAAGTATGAGCTGTACTGAAAATAATATAGAAACAAGAAGTTTGAGTTTTTATATGCTTTTCAGGTTCTGGAGCCAATCCATCTTTCTAGATTCTTTAATCCATCTTTCTAGATTCTTTAATTCAGAGTTGATTGTTCTAGTTTTCGGGAGTCTGCTCGAGTAGTAGTGTTGTCTAGATTCCACAATCCAACAGGAAATGTGGGGTATTTTCGCCCTATATTGTTAAGAAATGATCCTAAAGAGCTCTGTACAGCTTGCAGATATGCTTCCATGGTACCTGCTTCAACTGAACATTTACATGTATGATACTGCTCTGAGGCTTTGGAATGTTCCCCTTTCTACCCATTCATCACGTATTGCACTGCTGGCAGCCTAACAGCTTTGACGGAATTTTTAGCTCTCAGCGATACTTTTTTGATGTCTCTTCGAGAGACTTCAATATTTTAGGGATCATTGAGGTAAGTATACTTTGGCAAGTTTATCTGAAACCGTGAAAGGAATGCAGTCGAAAACATTCGACATTGCCACGTTTAAGTATGAAAAAGTTGAAGTACTGATTATGTAGTGAAAATAATTATAAATGGGTCTTTTTATTATTAACAATATTAAAAATATGATTGAATGTTAATTTTATAATGTGCTTGTTTCCTTGGATTTATTCTATAAACATTATTTTCCAATTCATGAATATTAAAAGAGAACACTTTTCCAAATTTGTTATGGGCTTCTTAAAGCTCTGGCAACGTTGTACGAAAACCATAATGACCACACCCTCCGATTACATAATTGGTGACTTTTATCGACCAGCTGACTTCTTATTGGCAAGTGCGTGCGTATGTTCTTCCCTCTCACTTCGTCAATTGACTGATATTGATTTATCCAGTGGCGTTGGTATTGTCAGTCACCTTTGTAATTTCAGTTTTACTTGGTAAAATAGGTACCGTACGCCATTTGTACGTTTGACAGATATACGCCATGTTTTTCCTCGCCTCTTACCGCTGCCCCGTAGCTCCAGATAAACTTGCCAAACTATACTTATTATTATTAGGACATCGCTCTCTTTTCATATGTTTTTTCAAATAAATGTATCTTCAAAACCCTGAAATTTGGAATTTTCAACATGAAAACATGAAATTTTGCACCATTCAAATTATATTTCAAATAAAGAATGAATGGTTAATATTACTCAAAATTTTTAGTGTGGTAATACTAGCCACGATATAAATGGAATGGAAGGAATATAATGCCATTTGGTTGGAATTAAACTAGACTAGAATGGAGTTCACAAGAATGCGATACATCCTAAGCTGCAAAAAAATGTTGTTCACTTCGCTGATGAATATTGAATATCGAACGAATACAATAAAATAATCCAGGTATTTTCAATCGCTCGCCAGCGATGTGTTACATTTCGACTGGCTTGGATATTTTCCACAGCGTTGTAAATATTTTTTTCTGAATATATTTTCGTGTCTCCTTTTCGGATGCTTCTTTCATTCAAATTCAGTTTTATAACCCTTCTGAATTATTTATGAATTGAACATCTGTACTGCTCGTTTTGATAAATCTACTCGAATAATGACTGAGGCAACAGTAAAAGTAATGGGAGCAATTCAAATGGTAGCTGTGAGTTCTAATTAATGGAATAAATATATAAATATTAGCTTGTATTAGGGTGTTAAAAGTATGGCAGCAAGTAAATCTTAAAACCTGGAAACGATTCACCTTCCGGGACAGTTTCTCTTGTCTAATTGCCAGGCAACATTTTCTCATTAAACAACCAAAAATTAACTCGGTGAAAAACAAACTTCTTGTGTGAATAAGAAATACAATGGGCTCGTTTACTAAAATTTTTAAATCATTTTCAACTGTCGTGAAACAAAGTACTTAGGATAAAAATATGATTCTGAAAATTTCATGTCAATAGAATATGTCGTTCTCCTAATACAACCCATTAAACAAGCATAAGTTGCGGGGCGAAGACTATGACTGTGACGTCACCACATATGAAAGTTAATGTTCACAAACATGACGCTTCTGACTTTAACGTGCCTCGCGTAGAATTTATTTATTTTGAATTACTCGCAAAATTTTGTGTGGATAAAATAAAATGCGTGGACCTAATTTTAAAAAGGGAGACTCATTAAATCTTCCAGAAGTGGACTTGCTAATGATTATGAAGTTTTTTAAAAACACGAGTTTATTAAATTATAATTTTATACCATGTGACACATCGTTTTTGGCTGTTTTCCGGCCAGAATGATTGAAAATGTCAATATTTTCATAAATACATGCTCTCTCAAATGATATACAGGGTGATTCCAGATGTTTTATTTTATTCCTGGTCTGGTGGACAAAGTTTCGGAGATAACGCTATAGGTTACTCAGTAAAAAATTGCAATTTTTTTAACTGCAGACTGCCCAAATTGAAGGAGCTTCTCCAAATGATATTTATGATTAATGTGTAGTGGAAATCAAATCACCAGTGTTGAAAAGAACAAGAAAAACTTATTTTGATGGAGCAGGTAATAATAATAAAAATGCGATATTAAGTTAGAGCTGATCCGGCCTTTAAATCAAATAAAATAATTTCTTTTAAAACATAATATACGCCAGTTTTGTTGATGATCTACTGAAAAAGATAACCTGTTTTTTGTAAAAAAGCAGTACCTATTTAATAAAATTTAATTTATGAAGGACTTACCCATTATTTTATTGAATAATTTTGAACATTAATAACACCACAAGCTATAAGAACAATATCATCTACGTATTAAAAAAATAGATTAATACAAGCGTGTAGTTTTCAATAACCCTCTCAATATGGATTCACAATGTATTTTATAATGTAATTTATAACAATTCTTATTGAAGAAAAATGAAAAATGAAAATACACAAACAAAGTACCTATGTTGACTTATCAGTGAATGCTTTAAGTTTCTTTATGCTTTTCTGCCATTGCTTCCGTTTTTTGCATCCTTATTAATAGAAATAAATTTTTTGTGAGATGTTTTAATCGCAGTACTTTAACATTCTGGAACCGCACAATATTTATAGCTTTTTCTACTCTGGCTTTGGTCCATTGTGTCAAATAGTTTAAATTATTTCTAAACGTTCTTATTTCACAAACATAACACTGTTTAGAGTTTGCTAAAATGTATAATAAATAATAAGCATATAAGCTAGCAAAATACCTACTGTTACTAGCGAAGTAGTCATCTAACTGAAAACCGATCGGCGCGGTGTCCGCTCTCTCAACGGGAGATTTCATATGCGATGACGTCGCGCCTGAAATTCGGAGAGGAGCGCTGTTTAATGTTTATAATTTTTCTTAGGCAACTTAGGAGTCTCGCTGACGTCTAATTTTTTGTACAGAGCCTCAAAATAACCTAATGGTGGAATAAAAAAAAATATGTGAATGAGACCATTAGATACCTTCTCCTAAAATTGTTCTTATACAGAGTGAGTTTTAACTATGGAACAACTCAATTATCTGGGAAATGTTATGGAGTTGTTTTTGCTGCAAAAGTACCTAAGTTGTCAATATAAAATGTACTTTTTGGGACAAAACAAAGATCCATTCTTTTCTTCTTGGAACTAACTCACTTTCCATCCACGCTTCAAAACAAACTCGTTGTCCCATTTCAGGAGAAAATGGATGAGAGCGCAACACTCTGTTAACATCCTTTTTAGCCCAAGAATGGAACTGAGGAATACAACAGTAGTGATTTTGGAGCTCATTATTTTAATATGCCTACTTAATCTACTAACTTTTGCAACAAACAACTCCAAAATAAATTTCAACTATGAATTGGACTATAATAACCTAGTCTTTGATAAATGTAACCACAAACGCTCCTTGAATGTTGGGTCTTATTAAAAATAAGGTGAAGCGCTGACTTGTATTCGCGGATGCTGACAAATTTATTAAAAAAAACTACGAATATGATAAAAAAACGAAAACAAGCGAAATCAAACAATGGAGATGTTATATAGAAGATAATTGAGATTATACAACAATGTACAAAGAAGTACTTTAGTGTGTAAAGTAACGTTTTGCGAAGGTCAAACCCGTGTTTTAGATGCGGTTTCACGGCCGATTTCATAATAAAACATGATTGGATACTTCAAGTTTAAAGGATACTTTAATAAATATTATTGATTCCATGACCGATTTAAAGTATGCTTTAAACTCAAAGTATCCTTTAAGGTTAAAGTGTCAATTTCTCGACTTTATCTCTCTAAAGTGTCATTTAACTACAATATAACCTCAAAATTTTCATATTTGTGATTTGCCAACAGCGACGTTTGCTAGTTTTGTATTAAATCGTTAATCATTTAATATGAATAATTTTCAAACCTCTAGTTCTAGTTCAAGTTCGTCTGATGAAGAATTTATTTATATTAAAGGACCAAAAGTGTGTAGGAGAAGAACAGTTTAGAAAAATATGATGAGCTCGACTTTTACCAACGTTTTCGCTCGAAAAAAACAAACCGTTTTATACCTATCTACTGAATGAAATAGAAGAGCAAATCGCTTCACTTTACCTACTAATAAGTAAGTTGTAAAATCCATAGGGTTGTGTTGTGTACAATGACCCATAATAGAATTAACAAAAACCCTTATTTAATTTTCATTATATATAAGCTTTTATTCCACAATAAATAAAATACATACAAAAAAATTTGTTTTAGTTGTAATACATAGGTACCTTTTCTGCATTGGGTACTAACTTTATTAGTAGTTTGGCATTCTAAGATATGCTTAAATTTTCCAATTTCTTGAAGGAATTCCATTTCTTCTTCTCGAGAAAAATTTGAAAAGCGAACTTTCTTATTATTTTTTGTAAATGATATTTTTGTTTTCAAAATAAATCGCTTTCGCAAATAATACAAAAGCCACAACTTTTAACAAAACTTAACCTCATTTATTTAGACAGGAACGGAAAAACGAGTCAAATATGACAGATCTTCCTATTTTATATCTTCTGTATGTTCCTTGTGGTATATTATTCATTCTTTTTTTAATTTTTTGGGAAATTAAACCACAATATTTTTAAATTCTTTACTTCAACGTTTCGGTAGCGTTCCAGCTACCATTGTCAAGAAAAAATAAGTAGAAATTAAGTTAACCAATACTTTAAAAATTACTTAAAAGATACTTTATGGAAAGGACACTTTAATATTCATTATGGCACCAAACGACGGCAACAACTACTTTAAAGGAGACTTTAGTGTAAAGTCTCCTTTCGGTAAAGTGGACTTTAGTTATTCATTATGAAATCGGCCGTAAGAGATGGAAGTAGGAAATAGTACATTAAGTACCAAGTGTCAACAACGGTACTTTAGTCACGAGTGCATCATGAAACGGGTGACCAAAGCTGTTACCAACGCAACACAACAATTACATAAGTTATCTGACCATAAGTAAAATAATGATTGTGAAACAAGTTCTATTGGTTAGTGTCTCGGTTAAGGCTACTTAATCCCAAGAGTTCACTACCGATTGTGAAACTGGCATATTACAGAAAAAATAGTGAGTATTTCGAAATGCAAAACGTATACAGGGTGATCCATTTGAAATAAAGTTTATTATTATTTTGCCATTTCGTGCGATCCGTTTACGAGATAATTGAGACGTACCATATTTAAAAGTCACTCTGTATATTGTCATAAGTAGATTAATTCAATTGAGGGGAGGGAAATGACATTAAAGGTTATCGAGAGCTATAATACCGCAGTAATCGAGGAAATTGGGTTACGTCACATCGTATTCCTAATCACGTCACCTCATCAATCAGTCAAATCGGATTCTGGTCGTATGGGACTTTTGGCATGATTAGTTAAGTTTTCATCAAATGAAATCATTTTGTCAAGGGGTCGCAATTTAAGCTAATATATCATCCATTCTATAAAGTAGGTACTATTATTTTCATGAAATACTGACTGATATTTTATCTAATCTAATTTGGACACCGATGTTGATGTCGCAGTATTCACCCTGATAAATAGTGGCAATTTATTTATTGTTCGCAGATACTCAAATAATATGATATTCACACAAGCTGCAATCCGACAACGTCACGTGATTAATCTCTGTCCGTTTGAATTTACGATGTGACTGGAGGTCCGCCGACGGAACAAGGAATTTAAAATTAGAATCAAAATAAAGTTTTTATCAAATATACAGAAATTTGCTGAAAATACTATAACATGCGCAAGCGCAGCGGAAGAATACATTGCATACCTACTTTTTCACCGTCCTTTGGGCCCCAGTGCCGGATTGCTGACATTTGAAACCTAAATTCCGTCAAACAGCGGACTTAAGTTTATTTTTTTAAGAATACCTACTGTCCAAGTCCTGAGTTCCATTTGCTGTCAGACTGCCAGCCCTCTCCTCAGCGTTGCTCGGTTTGTTATTGTTTTAGAACTTGAGTAGATACTTGACGTAATAAATATTGTGCGAATTTAAAGTTGTCGGCTTTTTGTTCGACTGTAATTCGATACGATACCGTCATAGTCCGCATTATAACTCAAAGGGGATATATGATTAGATAGCTGCATTAAAAATATTACGTCCACTATACCTGCTGAAGGAATGGAATGATGACGACAAATTCCATTTGCCCCAAGTATTAATTTGTTACTGTGTAATGCTCCTTGTCCTAACAATGAATTTTTTCAACTTTTTTTGTCTTGTTGAAACAAAATATAGTTTAGAATTGTTTTTAAAGAATGTTGCGATTGATGAAAGTATACCTAAATATGTTGTAAGTGTTTAATGACAAGATCCCTTAAGGTTTTATGACTACTTTTTTAATAATTTTCCTAATAAATGCTATTTTGGCGACACAGTGTATTTCAAATGTGCAATTAAATGCGTAGAGTAAAATCTACATGGTTAAATAAGGAAGCAATACTGTACCAAATTGCGGACGGAATTCTTACCAAAATAAAGTTTTATCGCCGTTGAACGGAGTTTAATAATGGGACAAGAGTTGTTTACCGTGGGGCAGTGGAAAGCATATATTATTAGTGGATAACTCAGCTGCGCTTGTGTAAATTATGACCTTTTTGGCGGATTTCTGGATATGACATATAAACTTCCGCTCTAAGAAGGAATTTTAATTTTAAATCAAAATTCCACCGGAACTCTAGCCACACCGTTGAATTTAGACTCTGTTTCACGTAAGAAGAGGCCACTTGAAGTTGCAGTCGTATGCGCGAAACTGTTGTCAAAACAAGTGCCATATTATAAAATTGACATTCGACCTGAAATCAGTAGTGTTACGTTTTAACATTCTGTAGAAACAATGTAAAAATGGAATTTTTTCGTATGTATGGTTTAAATTAAAAATATTTGAGATACATTTGAAGCTTTCCAAGATGGTTTCACATACAATGGACACTGGTAATAAATTGGTATCGTTGTAATATTAACTTTGAATTGGCGATGTTCATTTGTTACGCAAATGGCATAAAACTGTCATTACGAGACGACATAGATAAACAGGATGGATTTTGACAATTGGCAAACTTCAAGTGGCTTCTCCTTTTGTGAAACGGAGCTTACCGCTCAAATGTCACTATTATACCCGTGTCCATAGTTGCAAGATGTTTCTGGCATGTAAATGGTTTGTAGCTTTATTTTATTTTAATTTATTTTACATTTGCATAAAATATCAATCAAATAACGGCTAGTTTTCGGAAAATCTCTGACCGTTAGTTTTTCTCTGAAATTAAAAGTGCGACGGCCAATCGACTTGAAATTTTAGCGGAAATTGTAGCATAATATATCTTCTGTAAGTTCCTTGTGGCATTACTTATTATTTTTTCTCTTATTTTTCGGGAATCAAACCGCAATAATGTTTTTTATTTTTTCATTCGACTTTTCGGTAGCGTTCCAGCCATGTTCCAGCTACCGTTGTCAAGATTAACAGTAATAAAATCACAATAATTTTCATATGTGTCAAACTTCCTGACGAAATTATTGAAAAAGCGAAGAAAGCAACTGAAAATCTGTTGCCAAAAAAGTCTGAAGAAGCTTACGACATGGTTATTAAATAAGTTAAACAAAAAATGATCTCACTTTATGCCCGCGCGGGCCATAAAGTGAACTATATGCCCGCACGGGCATGAAGTACGACATTAGATAGTTGGTAACTAAGCAATAAAAACACAATAATAAACTAGTATGACATAAAATATTTTTTCTACAACCGTGTTATAACAATGCACTTATATGCCCATAGTCCGTTTCATAATGATACCCATTACGATACAGATTTTTCATTACGATACAGATTTTTAATCAATACAAACCCATAATTTTTAAACAAGCATGCTGTGCATTTGACGTGTATCCTAGGTTCCTATGTAATTATTTTAGATGTCAAAATCAGTACGTATTAAATTTTCGTAGATACCTAACTTAACTTCGATAATTTATCAAAATGTCTGATCAGCGATATAGAAGAATTACCATCGACTTCTCCTCCCATATCGATGAAAGCAGAAAATGCAGCTCAAAATATTTTGCCCCAAAAATCTAAGAAAGTGCACGAAAAACTTTATCAACGGTTTATGGACTGGAAAAATACAAATGAGATTTCGACATTCTCCGAAAATGTTTTAATTGCTTATTCTCAAGAATTGATGGAAACTATGAAATCATCTAGTACATGGACACATTAATCTATAATAAAAACGTTGGTGAATTTTATTAATTTTTTATTTATCGTTTTTGATTATTTATTGGGTGTAGAAAAAATAGCGTATGCAACTCTCATGTAATGGTTGTTAATACACGAGCATACGAAGCGAGCCGAAGGCAAGTCTCGTATATTTTATGCGATTACATGATCGTTGCATAATATACTATTATGACATTTATTTCACATTTTACCAAAGGTGTGATCTACTATGAATGGACCTTAATAAAATTTGACAACAAAGTTTTGTAGTCTTCAACTTCAAAATATTATTGATTGTCTAGTTGTCATATTTTTTCCGTTGTGTCAGATAGGGACCAAAAATTATTTCATTACTAGTTAATCTTGACAACGGTAGCTGGAACGCTACCGAAACGTCGAAATAAAAAACATTATTGTGGTTTGATTCCCAAAAAATAAAAAAGAATATACGAAGATTAGAAAATTCCCAGCACAAAGTCCATTGCACGACAACTACCTCTAAACCGTTCTGTCACTTGAAAAACATAGGATTTTCTCCTACTGAAGATATCTATAGACCGGTAGCCATGACACTTGACACATGTAGGCTTCACTATATTAAATGGGAGCCGTTTTCATCATCGATTATAATGTAAAAAATAAGTAGAATGAGGGTATTGCCTAAGACCCAAACTTGCCAATCAACGCAACAGTGAACATTGAAAATCTAAGAATTTTTCCGAAACTAGAACAAAAAAAAGACATGGTATACAAATGCAAGCGATACTAAGGGTTGATAAGCGAGGGTTAAAAATTGGTAAAAAAGTAGAAAATTGTCTGAACTAGTCAAACAGTAAATCAACCAATCAATCAACGTCTTTGACATGAAATATCATCTTTTGCAGTAGGTCTTTTATTAGAGCCTAACAAATCATTAGCTTGGTGTTTTGATTTTCAGCTGATTTTATGCTAATACTATTAGTTTTGGTTGTGATCTATAATATTCCCCAGAAGTTTCTCAGTACTTCACGGTTTTTCGAAAATCATTTTGGATCGCCCTTGGCTTATATATGGGCCATTCGCACCGATTATCCTAAAATGTCATACTTAGCTAAGTGACACTTATAATTTAAGTGGAACTTCGTTCGCGCCGTACCTCCCTTAACTAAGTGGGAGGTTCCATTTGACAACGCCGCAATTCTTGAAATATTTTTTTGAAAAAGAAGATCTTGTCAGAAATCAACCAATTAACGGCAGTCGTTTGATCCAGTTTGATCTATGCGTTTAATATTAGGTGGTGTCATCTTTGGTTTTGAAGTTTTGATAAGTATTTTTTCTTCCGAGTCATTTTAGTAGTTTAAATATGAGCGGAGAAAAGCGATCTCGTAAAATAAATTTCACAACATGTGAAAAATCATTATTATTAGATATTATTAGCAAGTATAAAAATGTCGAAAATAAACAATTTCAATTTCTCCAAGAAAATTGAGAGCAGTTTCCTTCGTCATTCTGAATCTCGGAAAAAACGTCGGATCGAATGTATCAGAATAATCTTTCCTTATAATATAACTGTCTGGGTATACCGTATCCAATTTATCAATTATCACTAAATCGTCATCATCTTCAAACTTTTTCTTTCCGATAAGACAAATTACAAATACAAAGATCTACCATCTACCAAAGCACAATTCAACTTCAAAATTAGTATTTCGAGGTTTAGTGGAACTTTAAGCCGTGGATATTCCGAGCTTAGTTAAGGTATCCTTAACATCGCGTTAAGGGTGCCTTTAAATACGGTGCGAACGACTAAGTGACACTTAGTGGATTTGAGTGACACTTAACGTTTAAGTGTAACCGGTGCGAATGGCCCTAAGTGTAACCGGTGTGAATGGCCCTGATACATATTGATGCACTGGCAAATGGAACTAGTTCTGTCATGTTCTTTGTGTCAGTTCATCGATATAATATATCCATCCTATATGACGTTACTATCTGACAAGCTAATTCCCTTATAGAGTAAGATCCCAGAGCGATAAGACACAACTTATTTCCACACAAATGAAACCTCATGTTCTCAGTAGTGTCTTATGTGCTCAGAATACCTGCGCGCTTGTGGAGCTTGCCGAGTGACACCTGGGCAGGTACCAGGTGTGAAAGGTAACTAAAATTAATAGTTATTTAACTTAAATTTTCATGGCTGATTTTTATATATATTTTGAAGAGTATTATTATAAAGTTATACCATAAGCGTCAGACACTTTTCATGGGCCAGAACATTTGTCAGACGCTTTAAAGCTCTACAAGAAATGAATGAACTTTACTTATTTTTACATGTCTGACTTTTAAATATGTTGTTAAGACAATTGTTACGAAGTTATATTTAATTAGTCAGACAAAATTGATTGACCAAACACCCCCTAAACAGCAAAATTATTCAGCCGTGAGTATGAGCGCGAAAGCATTATAGGTGCGTTTCGGAGCGAGTGAGACGGTCTTACTAACTCAGTTCCCCTTCTCTCATTCGTGTAATTCTTCTTTGTATTATGTATGTGTCCATTGCGTGCAACCTAATGGTATAGGTATACAGTATAGTTCGGATCTGTGAGACCACATGTTTTTGTTGTTTACGTCGTATAATTTGTGAGTGATTATACATTACTTGATAACGTGAAAATCATGGGAGAAGCAGAATCAGCAAAATTAAAGTGTACATTTTGTGAAAAATCGTGTTACAACATCGAGTGACACATAACCTAAAATTCAAAGACTTGGAGCACTTTGGTGATCCTGAATTATTTACCGATGAGCACAGACAAGAAGATATTTTCAAGATTATCCAAAAGTTTATCTGTGAAATCTTTAGTGTCCCCGATACCGTACCGTAAAAATTTAAAAAACTTTGATGCAAGCAGTTTACCACCGTGTAAGACTGAGTTATTCCAACAAGTTATACGAGCTAATTACATTTCTAGCATATGGAATTATGCACATGAAAAACAACCAATCATTTTTACTCCTGAACAAAATGGATGGAGGTTAAAGGAAAACCAGTTTCACTTTCATTGGTTTGATGGTGACCAATTACCAAGGGACGTTGGTGAATCTCTTCAACAAAACAAAATACCAAAGAATACGTTACGTCGTGTATTCTTTGCCTATAGCATTAGGTTGCACGCAAAGGACATATATACACAATACACAGAAGAATTACACGAATGAGAGAAGGGGAACTGAGTTAGTAAGACCGTCTCACTCGCTCCGAAACGCACCTATAATGCTTTCGCGCTCATACTCACGGCTGAATAATTTTGCTGTTTAGGGGGTGTTTGGTCAATCAATTTTGTCTGACTAATTAAATATAACTTCGTAACAATTGTCTTAACAACATACTTGAAAGTCAGACATGTAAAAATAAGTTAAGTTCATTTATTTCTTGTAGAGCTTTAAAGCGTCTGACAAAAGTTCTGGCCCATGAAAAGTGTCTGACGCTCATGGTATATCTTTATAATAATACTCTCCAAAATATATATGAAAATTAGCTATGAAAATTCAAGTTAAATAACTATTAATTTTAGTTACCTTTCACACCTGGTACCTGCCCAGGTGTCACTCGGCAAGCTCCACAAGCGCGCAGGTATTCTGAGCACATAAGATACTACTGAGAACATAAGGTTTCATTTATGTGAAAATAAGTTGTGTCTTATCACTCTGGGATCTTGGACTATTAGTGCTACTCGGCTTTTAGACACAATGCTTGTCTTTAATATGTCCCAAATTGTTTTCTGTGTATTACCAAAAAAGTCTGAAAAAAATGTTTTGAAAACTTTATTCACTAAATTACAGTTTCTTAAATAATTGTTATTTCAGTAATGCGTGTCAGAGATAATTAGGTTAATACTATTATGATGCTTAAATTTGAAAATTACTTTTTAAAGAGAAGATCGCTTACTGAGAAGCCACTATGTATTAAATTATTATCTATGAAAACTGCTTTACGATAGAACTATTATTAATCACTTTTTGAATTTGGAATGTTTAGAACTAAATAGAGAATGAGCCGAAAATGATTTATCTGAATAAATAAAACTCTCAACTTCTCAGTTTTAAATGTAACAAGTGGTTATGAGAATATTTTTAACAAAATGTTCAATTCCAAACATGGTTCTTCATTATTCCGTCTGATAATTATTATTCTTGGAGTTTTTTGACAGCCTGATTCAGCAGTTCTGTCGGTTTGGGAGATAAAAAAAACGAAATGAAAATGCGTCAAGCTGGGAACCAATTCATTTAGAACGCATTAAAAAATAATTTCAAATACACCCAGTTGCCGAAGAAATATAAATCTACCAACCTTCCACTTTATTTTTGCCTATAAGCTATTGCGCGCTCATTGGTGTTTTATAAAGTGAAATGGGATATATTTTACCTTATATCACGAGATATTGAATTATTTCCGGAAATAATTTAAGCTTGCGTGGTATTCGGTTGGAAAATTTCACATCCCAATTTGGATAAGAAATTATTACTCCAACCTGACATTTTATAGCTATTTACCTAACAAGTGCGGAAAATGAATTTTTCCGCACGAGTCTGGCGTTCACCGAAAGACGCGTAGCGGAGTACCGTGAAGCAGCCGAGTGCGGAAAAACATTTTCCGTAAGTGTTAGGTACAATAGTTTTTCTACGAGCGTGAGGAAAGTCAACAGAACTAATCAAAAGTTGAGATATTTTTATCTGATTATAAGTGCTTATAGTTTATTTAGAAACATATTTTATTAGATTATGGATAAAGTGAACATAAAGTAAAATATTTTCAACAATAAAAGTTACATGTCAAAATCTAATACCTAATTATTTATATTATAATTTATTGTAAAAGTACAATTATTTGCATTACTCAAATTTATAGCAGATGCTAGTTGCTTCTTGAATGGCTGTAATTTTGGATCTGTTGCTCTTATTATTAATTTGATATATTGAGGTGAAAAATTATTTCCAAACGGCGCGGAAAATTATTTCCACACGGTGCGGGAAAATTAACTTTCCACACTAAAATGTGTGTGGAAAATTCAATTTTCCGACCGCTCGAAGAAAAAATTAATTTCACTGCTTGTCAAGTTAGACAGGGTATTATTGTTTTTGACATATGTTGATTTGTCCAACCGGCTCTGTCACACAGCTTAATAATTATTTATTTAATCATTCAATTGTTTAAAACGTCTGAATATTAAGTTTAATATCTAATTAATTTCAGATATACCTATAAAGACTCAGTTGTACCCCATAAAAATATAAAAATAACCTACCTTTTCCCCCAAACACAACAGTGGTTCAATGTGGTGATCGTAATTTTCCCAAAAAACAACAATACTTGACTAAGAGACTCCTGAAATTGCCGGCTTCAAATTCCTTCTTGAAGCTTTCCCGTTTGTTTCTAATTTATTATACTTTGTGGCAAATCCTTTACTAGCAAAACATGAGTTCGTAGGCACAGATTTACAGCTTACTTTGATTAATTGTCAACTGATTAATAATAATAAATATGTATCAGTTCAGCTTGTTTCCAGATGTTGCAAAATGCGAACGTAAGTCGCAGATGTCTAATTACTAATCACAGTTTTAGTATGCTTGCCGGGACAAAGTACGTGTAACCTCTAATTGAAATTAATTTCAGTAGTTCTCTGTTTTGGAATAATTAGTGTAAATACAAGGGTCGCTTCTTAAATATTTGCTAAATCAGTTCACGAAATAGTAATTTACGTAACAAAATAAGCAGAGGTGAAGGATTTTAAATCATTTCCTTTTGAAATTTGTTGAATTATCATTCTCGTAATCACAGTTTTGACACGGCGAAGAAATAGTTCCCTACTAAATCACTTCACCTTGAATGAAGTTATAATATACTTTCCATTCATAGAAAGTTTCTCAAGTTGTTAAAGATCGCAACTAGCGAACAAGTTAAATATATATAAGTTGTGTTAAATAAGATTAACTGTTGAAGTTTTTAGGCTATGTTTTTAATGAATCACAGTAAAATAATAGTAATTCACGCTTACAATTTATGTTGAATGATAATATATGGAAGGTTCTTAATTTTATTTCCTGGATGTAGTTAAATGGATCATTATAAAAGCAATACAATGGTTTCCATGTCAATTTTGACATTTTCAGTATAAGCGAGGTCATAATGTATGTATGGATATGTATTCCTCATGCTGCGTTAGTTTGGTTAGTTTGGTGGAGCAAAACGACAGAGTGCAAATAAATAATAACAAAGAGTTTGCATGATCACGGGACAATTGCTCCAGCAAAGCTTTGGATCATTGGTTCTCAAAGTGATCCGGGTGAAACCCAGGGGTCCACAGAGGACCCGACTTTACTCTTTTGATATCCACTCACAGCACAATCAATTAAATAATCAACCTTTTTAACCAATCATTCCTCACATTTTTTTTCAACAGCAACGCAAATTTCCGTAGCTATATCTAATCTTCACATTTTTTGTCGAGTTTTCGGAATATGAAGGAAATGCAGCAAAATTTTGGAAGTGGTATATGGAAAAAAAAGTTTGGAAGCCTGTGCTGTAGAGGTGATGATAGCTCTTCCTCCATTACATCTACATGTACGGAGGATCGCTCTGAAAAATGCTCACATGCTAAATCTTTGACACCAAGTGATCTAAAGAGGCATCTTGAGATACTAAGGACTAGAGCGTCTCAACCAATAAAGATGCCCGCGGACTTAATGTCTGCAAAGCAGGATTTTTGTTCATCACTTGCGGCAGTGGCACTCAAGTTAAATGTAGTAGCTGTGAGTGATATTCCACTGGCAGTGAAGTGTCATTAACGTTCAAAGTTTGTTTGCAAACAATAATTCAAACCATTGTTAGACAATGCTAGAACTAGCCTGTAACCAAATTGAAAAAATAATAATATGTAAATAGGATACCCACAAAATTTCAAGTGCTTGACAACATAGTCTAGTTGTGATAGATGTCATGGAAAACGGTTTTTATATTTTATGATAACGATAAAAAGACGATGACGTTGCGAAACTGAATATTGTGATATTGCCAAGCTGTAGTCTTTTTCTTTATTTAACGAAAGCTAGAAAAGTCAATTTTTTGACAGTTCTTAATAATAATGAATACAAAAAGCGAATACTATTACTCACGTCTCTTACAGGAGTAAGCGGGAGAAGTGGCCTCCCATTTCGGCATTCTCGTTTAAAATAGCTTAACAAAGATGTAACCATTTACTGTTCAGCTGCTTCGGCATTTTACTAACTACACACTGCCTGAATAATTAGTTATGAAAATGACTGTTTTTTGATCTTAAAGAAACAATAACTTTGAAAGCTCCAAAAAAACTGAATATTAGACGATGATCGAATGTCGTTAAACGTCAAAACAAACTGGGAGATTTTTCCAGTTTACCTGATAAAGTCTTGAAATTTTGCCAACCCGCTAGATGTTAATTGCCCTGGCTGTTGAGGATAAATTTACGGTTGGTGAATTAATATTTATTTCGTGCAGTTGCACGCGAAGTCAGTATTTCGCGTTCTCAGCAGAGTCCGCGAAATTCAACTTCGCGGCTGTTACCCTTGACAACGGCTGCAAAGCCAAACGTCAATTCCAAACTTTAATAGGTGTGTTCTTTTTGACTGAGATAAAGTGATGTGAGTGAGCACCAAAAAGAACGACCCGCTCAATTGAAACGCGAGATCTGCTGTCACATGCGTGAATAAGAGATATAAAACATATAAACATAACCTATCTGGAATCTAGATCTCCAATAACCACGCTTGATTCATCCCCTCCACTTTATTTCCGACTCAAGTCCAACTAATACCCCCTTACATCACATTCAGCATCGGTGAAGGGGGAGGAAAAATCTCAGCTCACTTCGAAGTGAGTAAATAAAAAAAAACGCGCACATTACCGATGTGAGCTGAGATTAACTGAGATCTCAGTCAAAAAGAACACACCTAATATCACTTCAAAAATTGAACATTTCCAAAATACTACAAAGACAAGGATTATTTATTATTATTTTATTTTTATTGAGTTCACAACGCCAAATAACTATTCTAATAAGAAGAAAAGTAACTAAAAATGACATAATCGTCTTTTTATCGTAACAATCCAATACGAGCTATTTCATCAATAGATTTCCGTGTTCAGAAGTGCCTAAAAACGCCAATGCTCCATTGCTCTGAAGTCTACTGCTGGAACGCTACCGAAACGTCGAAATAAAAAACAAAAAACATTATTGTGGTTCGATTCCCAAGAAATAAGAGAAAAAAGAATAAGTAATGTCACAAGGAACTAACAAGATAAGTATAAACCAGCCTGGAACTGAAAACAATCCCTTAAGCAGCTGGGTATATAACTGTTATATCTAGCAAGGTAGCTTTGTTGTGGATGTCAGACCCAAACCATTTTGTGGTATCCGCTCAAAACCGCATCTTGGAAGAAGTCAGAAAATGTAAAAAGGAACTATGAGAGAAACAAGCATTAAAATGTGTAACTTCAGCCAAAATGGATAACTAGCAGCCCTTGCTCCTTCTTATAAGCTGTAATAGTTATTTATGTATAAAAAGCCAAAAGTTCCAACACAATCTCTGAGAGAATGATAGCTATTTAGTTCGGACGTTTCGATTATATATCATAAACAACCACAAGAAACGGATATTGCTACATGCAGGGAGCCGTAAGTGAGGGTTTTGTGATAAATATGGGGAGTTCTAGCGGAGCCATAACATCGGCGAAGCGGCATATGCCGTGAACTGTTGATTGTTGGTGTGTATTATACGCATTGTCAATGCAAACAGAATTTCTTTATACTTTCTATATAATTGTAAGCAAAATTTATGATGAATAAAGATTTATATAAAAAAAAAGCCAAAAGTGAGGAATTATTGTTCGAAAGCAAGGGTTAATTGCTTGAGAACAATAATTCCACTTTCAGCACACAATACATATAACATTTTTTCCAAAATCACTTGAATATATATTATGATTAATGGAATTGATAAATTCATACTTCTTATTTTAAGTACCTGTCAAATACTTTATAAAAATTTAAACGTATAATTATTATTGTCAATACTGTCAATGTACTTCTTCTTATTCTACAATTAGAAAGCCTCAGCTAGCAGGGCCATTCGGCCAGTATATGCAAAATATTCAGAACGTGGCACAACAATTAAGCACAAAACACAAAAACACAAAAAAATTACGTTAGCACTTAACCACACTAATTAATTATTTGAAACATTAAGATTTTATCAAAACAGCGATTTATTAGATTGTAAAAGATTTTCAGGAGACAAAAACACTCCTTAGCCAGGCTGCTCTATGGTCACTGTCACTGTCAATACAATTATGTTTGTAGTATCGGTTGTTATGGGCAAGGAGCGTTTTGAAATTTTTTACGCTCGGCGAGCGTAAAGTAACTCTCCTCAAAAAACGTCAACTTTTCGTTGTAAATGGCAGGCGAAAAAGCCTACTTTTCAATGTGATTGTAGAAAAATATAATTATTGCCAATACTATCAATGTCCTTATTCTTATTTTACAATTAGAAAGGCCTCAGCTAGCAGGGCCATCCGGTCAGCATATGCAAAATATTCAGAACGTGGCACAACAATTAGGCACAAAAACACAAAAAGAATAATATGGTAACATCGCAATCACACTAATTAATTAATACTGAAAGTCGTATCACTAATTGGGCTTATGTAGAATCATTTCCTTTAAAATGCTCAATTATCTTTCAAGAAATTTGACAAGAAAATGTCGAAGATTTTTTCACGGATTCATTTTCCGTGAAACTTGATTAAAGTGTTCTTAGTCGACATCATTAAAACATCAAAACGTCTAATAACTAATGGCTCAAATTTTCTGGAACAATTTTATTGCTAATTTAATTAAATTCGCAAATTGAGCTCAGCGACTCCCTTGACAGCAGAAATTTGAAGATAACTGTACGTTACCCTCTTAGTTTTCACATATATATGTCCCTTAACCGGGAATTGATGATACGAATAATTGAGGAAGCATTGCTGCGCTATATATATCTTGGAATTGCACCATATTAGATACCTGAAACAAAAGTTGAAACAATTCTATGGCCAGATAATCATTTTGACAACTTAGGACACATTAAGCGATTTTTAGCGAACGTATGCACATCATGGATTTACGGAAGCAATATTCAATCAGCAGTGATTTTTTTAGAAATAGATTATCCACATTGTAGAGTGTGTGGATTATATAGTTATTTGGATTTGGATTTGCAAGGTCTTCTTACTCCTAGTGGCTGTCGCACATTCGTGCCATAGATTGGTAGCTCGGATAATCATGAGAGAATGTTGCGTCCAATTTTTGGTGGGATGAGTCCTTTTCCTCGGAAAAGATCTACAGTGGCTCACGTTTTCCTTCATAGCTTCACTCCAATATGTAAGACCTAAATGTCTTACGAAGTGGAATGACGTACCCTATCACCCGTTCTCAACCACTCAAGACTTGAAAGCCCGAGGCTAAGTAATTGTTTAGTGGTGAATGGAATACAATGTAAGCATGTACCTGAGCACTGTCGTACATGGGGACATATTAGGTATTTGATGTGACAAAAGACACAACTCTAGCAAGCCCTAGGGAAATACAAAATGCTATTTATGTACCTTGGCTCATGCCGAACATTGCAGGTACGTTCCTAGGATATTAAAATTTACATCAAATTTCAATAGAAAAATTATATTTATATTTTAATCAATATTTGTTTATTCGTAAACGCCCAATAACAAATTGCGGTTACCATTAGTTGTTAGTCAAAGCGATGCCGTCGAGATGTCGAGAGCAATATCTAATCGTAATTTTGTTATCCATGCTATCCTGAACATGATGCTTAATCGACTATATACAAAGGGTTGGAAACAAGACATAGCTGTCTCCATAAAAACTTACGATATGAATCAGATAATTAAATTATCATGTTTTCTTTGATATTTGTTGCTGCAATATTTATATTTACCTAGAAAAATTATTATATTTTCGTATTAAAGAGAGTTCTGCTCTGTATAATACCAATTATGTGTGTGTTTGTGTTGCCAGGCATTCGTTATTTGCACATATTATTTTAGAGCTGGAAAAAATATGAAAGGAATTTGTAGTTATATTTTACTAGGTATTGGTTCTCTGCAATACTATTTTGAATGGGCTTGTTCAAGAAAAAAATTTTAAGGTAATAATAGAAACTAAAACTCATTTTAAACAGATTCCCATTATTTTAGATTTTTCCACGAACATTTAAACCCTCAAATTAATTGAAGAAATTGGATTGAACGGAAACGGGGCGTGGTTACCTGTGACGTCACACTGCATATGCTATACCTAGCGTTTGAAACACCGCGAGTGGAGAGCTGTGTACTGTGTATATATTATTATATCGTTTTGTGTAAGAAAAAAACGCTGGATTGTTGACTGTATCTACTGTTTCGTTATTTTATTGTGTAGTGAGTGAGAAAAAAGTGGTAAATGAATACTATTTGAGTCCCGACTGTCCTAACACATCCAAAAATGCACCAGAATGCATATTAAAACAGTGAACAGTGGAACAGTTAAACTAAAACCTGGAGTAGTACCAAGATTTTTTGACTGTTCAAAAAATAGAGTTACAATGCATTGCTCAATGCCATGGTCACAGCTTTCACAAGTTCAGCTCATAAAATAGAGCCTCTGATAATGATAAAGTAGAGGGAGAAAATCAAACGGATATCACACGATATCTCGGTGAATTGGGGTTCAGGCTTGCATTAAGGCTTATGTAATATACCAAAGCGATTCAATGCGGAGGCGAGGGATCTAATATATGGAAAATGGCTAATAAGAGAAAATGCACTAGCAATTAGATTGTTCCAAAGAAATCACGGATGGAAAAAGACGGAAAACCTATGAACGAAGAGTTTTCAATATCCACTAGCGGTTCTTCTTCTACATTCACTTCGTCAGAATTAAGTATGTCAGATCCGAATAACTCATTTTATCTAGACACTAATAGGTCAGAGGAAAACAATTTATTTAATAGAAAAAAATCTAAAGCTTTATTTGGGAGATAAGAGTCATCCATCATTTGTTTTGAGCTTGTTGAGTGAAAAAATGTGAGCTGGACAAGCTTGATATCTTTTTAACATCAAAAAAGATCAAATTGAATTTACCTTATAGGATATTAGGAAACGATTCTGTTGTGGCACTTTCCAGAGTATGTAGCATTATACAAAAAACTATACCGTTATTAGCCAGTTACCTTTACCCATTTGTGCAAGTTAAGAAAATACTTCCTATTATTCTCTTCAGTCGAAGATTATAAAAATGTACAATATAATATATTAAATATAGTTTTGAAATTTCGATCCAAAAGCCAAGTGTGAAATCTTTGTTTATATTAATGTAGTCCATAATGATATCGACTTCAGGTGAATTTGCAGAATCTGCATTAATGAATCCAGTATCTACTGAGTACATCTTTAATAGCCAAAATCACTAACACTTTTAAAATTTAAGGATATTTGGAACCAACTTTCTTATGTGAAACGCAGCGGTGTAGAGAGCACAATATGCAATGTGACGTCACAGTCGGTTCTGTCGCTTTTTGAGGGAGCTCCATTTTCAACCTCTAATATCTAAGTAGTGGAGAAAGTTCAAGAGCTGAAAATTTCACCAGTTATTTTGATGATTCAGTTTTACAAAATAACGTAAGAAAAACCGAGAAAATAGCTCATTTACAAGCCCATTGTGAATTTGCTCAACCAAAAGCTGTTAATGAAATTTGTGAATTAATGTACGTTTTTGAACTTTCAACTAACCTTTTTGGTTCTCCTCAACCACCAATATCAATAATTGCACCTCACCACATACACCAACTCCTCATTATTATGAAATAAATGTAATTCAATGTCGTTTCCTTTTGCTTAACATTTAATTTCTGCTTAACGCAAGCAAGAAAGTAACATCTCAATAATGTAATATAGTGCAATAGAAAACAAGCAATAACCAAAGCACCGTATACAGAGAGGAATAGAAGGTTCACTGTAAGTTCCTTCCAGCACAATGTCTATCTAATTCGGTCTCCGTCGCCAACTTTTCCGGTCTCCTGAAGCTCCCAATCGAGCGATAGACCGATACCGTGTGTCTTTTGTGGATTGAAGGTCCCAGCGGAGTTAATACTTAGTTTACCAGTTGGACTGTCTTTGCAATGAGTTATTTAACACTCATAAACCCGAGCGGGGTACAGCTGTACGCCAGACATGAATTTTTGGGTATATTTTCTAAAATAGTTTTTTTTTATTTAATTATCTTCGAGCTATGTTTCTTAAATATATATCTAAATTGGTATACAAAATTTTGAATAAATTGCTTTTCATTGTAACTAATTATATAGAGAGTTTTGTTGCTTGGGGTCCAGCTGCAAAATAATCAGTTCGTATATGTGCAGAACATTCAAAAAATATAACAGTTTGTAACAAGTGCGATAATTAAATCATTATTTGAAATTTCACTAAAATGCTTTTTCTTTTTTCATAATTATTTTTGTTTTTAATATTTCTTAACATTTCATAATATTTTTTCAAAGTGTGCTTACAATGCATTTATCAATGCTGACAACTTTTTTATGTGAAAATATATTTTTTTATAAGCAGAATGTGTTTTATTTTTAATATTCCCTAATTATAACATTAAAAACATAATAATAAGCCAAAAAAATGTTGGGGTACATTTGGACCCCACTCGGTATTTAGGTAATGTAAGTTTTTGACCATGAAGGTTAATTATTATCATGGGGTATTCACAAAAAAATACATTTTATAATTATAAAAAATGGAATTTAGACTCTGTCCAAAATTAACTGACTGTTATATGTTTCCAAATGATTTTCAGAAGGTTGAAGTATGATTATATCATTTTATTCATATTACCCAAAAAAATTGGGGGTCAGAATTTTAAGTGGAGCACGAGTGACCATTCTCGCCAAATAATCAAGAGTTGCGAGATTCAAGAAATATTATTCATTCCATTTATAATTGTCCCATTCCCTGCTGGAAACGCCACTGTTATTGGAAGAGTGAAAGGAAGTGGGGTTGCCCTATTTACCAAACGAAGAGTAAATATTAGCGGTGAATATGAACGCGGTGCCAGGGTGAAATACCATCACATGGTAGATAATAGGGAAAGTTCCAGAGCGGTTCATTGATAGAAGATTATTTTGGACCTTTCTGGTGCCTACGGCTTTTTGCAGTAATGTTTCAGATGTGTGTAGAACTTTTAAAAACCATTACTCACCACACATAAGCACAATCTACTTTCTCGTATAAAATATTTAACAGTTGATATATAAGAACGTTCCTGAGGTTTGCACACAGAGATACTACATATAGAGGCAACAAGCCATAGGGCGCTCTGAAAGTGAGAATGTCCGTCTGAACAGACTATCGAAGGTTTTTCTGACTTTGTTTGTTTATACAGATTGCGAAAAGTCTATTCGAGCCATGCGATTTACAAAAGTGCGACAAGGAAAATATGAGAAAAACACTTGAAAGAGAGAGAAGAATAATATCATTGTGCGCAGTCAGCTGTTGCCAAATGTATTTATCTGTGAGAGTTATTCCTTTTTTTTTTGTCTCCAACAATGTTAAATACCAATAATTGTTAAATAGAAATCGGTGTATATATTTTATTTACTGCAAAGTGGGCCACTTAAGGTTTGTCAAAACATAATTCTTAAACGAAAAGGTATTTTGGAATATTTTTTGCATCAGAGAGTTGCAGGACCATTTAGCTTTATATATTAAAAATATAGAACTAAAATATCTTTTATCCAATATCATATAAACGGTTTATGAAAAGTCTGCAATAAGTTCACTTTGCCCCACATGTGGGGCAAAATGAATCTTCAAGTGGGGCAAAATGAAACAAAAAAAAATGTCAAACATTTATTCATTTTATACGGAAAATATTTAAAAAACATGAAATCATTAACTAATTAATTATAAAAACTAAACTTCTCCATATCATTACTTCTGTGGGCGTAGTTTTCCTTTAATGTCAGCTTTTGTTTTGATGGAAACATTATTGACATCTGGAGATATGAATACGTTCCAGTTTCCTCGATACTGCCTCATAAATTTCACTTCATAACTTGTTTTTTTGACGTCTATTATTTGCGCAACAAAATCTTTTTTCTCTTTATAATAATAATAATTAATAATAATTTTATAATAATAATAATAATAATTTATTTATTTTACACATAATTCAAAGAAAAAAAGAAATAATACATAAATATAAACAAAACGACGTTATGCGAAATAAATAAATACATACACTTGCGAAACCTATAAGGCTTGTTTGCAAGGAAATAATACTATACTATAAGACTTATACTAGGTGACAAGTAAATAATAATATGTAATACATAATAATTAATAGAAATTTATAATGTAATTGAAGATTAATAAAATAGAAAAAGATTAATAGAATAGAATAAAATAGAAATTGATAGAAACATTATTAATCATTATTTTCGATAAGATTGTGAATAGCGTGTCTATTTGTTTTGGAAATATATTCTTGGAGTTTTAGAGTTGTACCTTTACAGAAGATTCACATTTTATTTGTTGGGGTATAGCATTATATAGCTTAGGTCCAAGAAACAAACATACTTACCTGAATCCAGCAATGAATACTGTAACATTCTCCAGGTTTCGCAAAAAAGATTCCTCAAAATCCTTCTTGGAAAAACAAGAAGTTATAACAGTGAACTTCTATATACTGAAACGAAAATATTAGATGTTAGACAATTATATTTAAAAAAAGCGGTATTAAAACAACATAAACTTAAATCAAATCTGCAAATTCAAACTCACAATTATGCGACAAGAAACAAAAAGCTTCTTTGTCCAGCTGTTTTTTTCATTGCTGGATTCAGGTAAGTATGTTTGTTTCTTGTCGCATAATTGTGAGTTTGAATTTGCAGATTTGATTTAAGTTTATGTTGTTTTAATACCGCTTTTTTTAAATATAATTGTCTAACATCTAATATTTTCGTTTCAGTATATAGAAGTTCACTGTTATAACTTCTTGTTTTTCCAAGAAGGATTTTGAGGAATCTTTTTTGCGAAACCTGGAGAATGTTACAGTAAGTCTTCGCCACTCCACCCCAGCTGATTAGACCGTAAATTAGGTGAGATTCAACTAAACTTCGATAGACCATTAGTTTTTGTTTATATTGTAGATGATATGAGATATGTTTAAATTTATAGAATATACACCTCAATTTTTGAGCTAAGTAGTTAATATGATTATCCCATCTAAGATGTGGGTCTATCATAATTCCTAAATATTTTATTTGTTTTGCAGGTTGAATATTGGTATTTTTTTGGACATTAATGGTGTAGTTCGTAAGATCTGGTTCTAGGGATGCAAAAGGCAGGTGAACAGTTTTTTTATAATTGATTGGAAGAAGCCTAAAGTCAAACCACTGTTTTATACAAATTAAATCATTTTCAATTTTTAACTTTAGATCGTACCAATTCTGATCACTATATATCAGAACTGTATCGTCTGCAAAACTGATGATTTTACTGTTACTTTGAACCACAAATAAGTTATTTAAATAGATACTAAATAAAACAGGGCCCAGAACCGTACCTTGTGGTACACCACACGTAACTGTTTGTTCTTTACTGCATTTATTACCCACTCTTACTTTCTGAGATCGGTTTGTTAGATAACTTTTGAAAAAAGCATGTGCTGTACCTCTAACTTCAATGTCTTCTAGTGTTTCCAAAAGAAGGCAGTGGTCCACGGTGTCGAAGGCTTTTGTTAAGTCTAGGAAGACCGCAATTGTAGGTAAGCCCTCATCAATATTTTTGTATAAAGTATTTATTACTTCCAGTAGAGCATCATCAGTGGACTTGCACTTTTGGAAACCAAATTGAGACCTTGACATTAGCTGGTATTTGTCTAGAAATGTATTAATGGTTATCTCAACTAGATGGTTATCTCAACTAGAACATAATCCTCTACATATAGATTTGTAGTAAGTTCGGCATTAAGTTTTTCAATTTTCTCGATTTCCACGTCTTCATTATCAGAAAATATTTCTGTGTCAGTAGAATCATCGCACATCTCAGTTTCCTGAATATTAGGTTCTTCGGAATCGGAAGAATCATGAACAACAATTTTTCTTTTTATAGCAGCTTTTTGTTCTTTTTTCACAAGTTTAGCTTTTTGTTGTTCTTTTTCTGCTTTTAACTCAGTAAGATATGGAGAAGATGTTGTAACAGTTGTAGATCCGTTTTTTCTAATTTTTCTTTTAGCAGTTTTAGGAACCATCTTTGGTATAGGCATAATATCCTTAGGAGAAACAGCATTTTCCATTTCATCAACAATTAAGACGTTCTGTTGATTCGCGGAACTGTGACCTGCCTCAGAGATTGATATTATTTCTCTTGGTGGGGTAGCTGCTGAATTGACTAATTTTTTTGCAGAACATTGGGCTTCGTTTGCTTCGGAAACATTTTGTTTCTTAAATGAATCAGGTCCATAAAATTTTTTTGTTGGAATCGGAGATTGCTGAAAATTTTTTTTTCTTTTTGTATTTTTAGCTTCTATAGCAAAATCGTTTTCACCTTCTGATGAATCAGAGCCATCGTTATCTGAAGATTCGTGAATATTTTCTACAGCTATGTTGGCATTAATTTCCGTAACAGTAACCTCAACAAATTATTCAAATAAGTAGGAAGACACATTTAAAATGTCGTTGGTTCACTTTGCCCCATACCAAAAAGTTCACTTTGCCCCAACTCATAATATTTCTGACCAGTGAGGTAGATGTAAAATTGTCAAGACATTTCGTTTCAATTTTCCAAAAAAACTACTTGTTATTAGTTGCTAAACACTAGGTATTAGCAATATTAGAAATACTTAACAAATAACCGACTTATAGATTACTCTACTTAGTTGCTATATTAGAATTTCATGTCAAAAAAATCAAAAACCGTTGTAAAACTTCATCTGATTCTTACTGAGGATTCTGACCCATAGCACACTGCTGCCAACTTAAATACGCAACGATGATATGGTAAAATGTTTAAATGTCGCGAAAGATTTAAAATTTAAAAAGAAAGTTCACTTTGCCCCGACGGTTCACTTTGCCCCGACTTCCCATTTATTTTCTTGAACTATATTATTTTATTCTTATCTGTGTTGATCTCGCCTATTTTTCAAAAGTCCATTCTATCGGCAATCTCGAATTTCTCCCAATAAATACGGCATTATCCCGTAAATGCAAAATGAGGTAATTATTCCTTAGAAAGTACCTCTGTTTGTAGTATCATTATTGGTTTGCATCGTTCATAAAAGTATAACGTTTAGCTATTACTTAGTTTCATTAAAAGTCAAACTCATGAATACACAATCGATTGGTACCTTTATACAGGGAGTCTATGAGGAAACTTTTTGTGTAAATGCTGTACATATAAACTGAAATGAGGAGAGTCCCCACTAAGCATGAATAATAAATTTCTACGAGTTTGTAGTGGCACATTATCAAACAGGTTCCATAACTTATTTTGCCAAGACTCCAAATATCTCTGACCAATCAAAGTACCTACCTTCAAAAAAGTAAAACACTGAAATAATTTCCAACTATTCCTCTATTCTTCAGAAACAACTGACTATACTCAAGTCACCAGCCACTGTCATACTCTGTACATTTTTTTATATGAAAACTATATAACAGTTGTAGTACAGGGAATGAAGCATTTCACCTGGCAATTTTTTCGTCCAGCATGGATTGACTTGAAATTTTAACAGAAGGTAGGTGATAGCCCAAGGATCAAAATCTATATCGAACCGAAGGGCGCTAAAGACTTGGGGGTGGTTGCCACCCCATCTCGGGGGTGAAAATTTTTTATTACATTTTAACCACAGAAATCGATTGAAAAAGTGATTCTAAGCAAAAAATGTTCTATACATTTTTTTTGTAAAATCAATATTCTCTAAGTTATTCGCGATTGAAAGTTACGCTTCTTAGAGGAAAAAATCGACGTTTTTGATATGTTTTTCGCGGATAACTCGAAAATTATGCATTTTATCAAAAAAACTGTGGAGAGCAAAATTGTAGCTTTTGAAAAAACAAACTAACTATATAATTTTTCTAAAACTAATAGGAACCGAGATATGGCCCATCAATGATTAGCTTTTTTTCCCAAATGCAAAATGTGATAGATTCAAAGTCAAATACCGGAAAAATGATGCATTTTTCGTAGAAATAGAATCTTTCTCAAAGAGCATAATTAGACCTTTCTTTAAAAAAAAAGGTCTGTAGCATCAAAATTGAGTGAATTATGACAAAAATAATGTCAGTACTGAATTTTTTATACAAAAAAATCGGCGAAAACAACCACCTAACTACCCTCCTAATTAAAATTGATCTTTACCCTTGTGCAATTCTCTTTGTACATGTATGGTTAATATGTCCAAGAAGTTCGACCAATTTAAAATTCATAGTTTTCGGAAAATTATGGCTTAAAGTAAAAAGTTATTTTTCATAATTTTGTATTTTTTACCATTTCTCTCAAAATAACTCCGAAAATATTAGAGGTACAAGCAAAGTTGAAAAACGAAATTGTAGCTTTTTTATGACACAAATTTTTTGTACAGTTAATATTTGACGAGATATAGCCGTTTAAAACGTCTATTTACGCACGAGCACCACCTTTTTTTAGCCATAATTTTTTAATGATTCATGTTTTTTTTACATTAAGCTGTAACAGGGGCTGCTTTTTAAGGGTTGAAATATGATGAAATTGTATTCCAAAGCTCAAAACAATCATTATTTAACTTATCCAATCTTACCCATTTTCAGGTTTAAAATGTTTTTTTCGATATAGATTTTGAACCTTCGGCTATCACCTACCTCCTGTTAAAATTTCAAGTCAATCCATGCTGGACGAAAAAATTGAGAGGTTTTACCTTTTTTGAGCTTCATTCTCTGTACTATTGTTCTTTTAGGACGCGATGAACAACTGATATCGAGACGTTATGTTCTTTTGTTTTGTAAACACGAAAAATTACTTTTACTCATCCATAATCAATCCGTTCAAACCTTCGTTTGCCTGGCTATATTCTGTTTGGAAAATGTTCAGCATAAAGCCTTTTGGCCACTAAACAATTTCGAGAAGCTAGTCCATACATTAAATGCATATCTGCGTACTCGATAAAAGTGAATTTCCACATAGTAACGTTTGTTTTAAGGACTTATGAATTATTCACTACCAACTATTTTACACAACGTTTGACAACTAATCCTGTTGATACCTACTTGATAAACGCTACAACCCTTTTGAAACGTTCTCAGAAACTTTTGAATTAATAAATTATTAATGTTTTCAATCTTCTGCTAGCGTTAAATTATTTTTCGAACTACTGTAGATAAATATTGGACATGATAATAAGTAAGTTTTTCCTCGTTTTGTACTTATAAAGATGGTGAATACGTAAATCTAAACCTAACCTAAATGGATTTTTTTATAGAATTTCAACAAGAGTACCTTTTATAACTCGAAAAATGAGGGCCTGCATTAAAAAATGAAGTACTAACAATATTTTAACACAGATTATACGCTCCAGACTTTTTTCTCACTAGTCCTGGGTCACCCTTTATATTTCTCCACCATATCTAGACTGAGTAATTCCTCAACGCATAGCATTTTGAATATTTTTCACGCATCCTCTATTTTACTGGAAAATATACTCCTGGGTTATAACCGTTGAATTTATGGATGAGGAAACAAGATAAATATCCCAACCATCTGAAAAGCTCATTCAAACAGTGGCAAATATGTGGAGGATTATAGGAATTCAAAAGCTCCGAGAAGTCTATGTAACTGAATAAGATCAGATAAAGGAAATTGTTTTTGGGTTTCGTTACCTACAACAATCTTTATTGGCATTTCAAGAGAAGCAATACACATTCTGATGGCTCTAATGTTAACTAGTTTCTGCCACATTGTTTTGTAAGATTTGTTTACCATTGATTTTTATTAATTTAGTGCCTTTTTTAAACCATTTTCATTTGATCTTTTTCGTTATATATATTTTATTCGTTGTTAGTGTTAAGAAATTGTCTTTCCAGAGGCAAAGCATCCCCTCCGCTCTTATAATGTCGTCTGACTGAAACTAAAAGGTATTAACTTTTCATAGATTTCACGAGAAAAATGGAAATTGAATAATAAATTCACTCTCTGGTTAAACGGAGAAGCTAAAATGTGTTTACATCGGTCACCAGCTCCTGCTTTGCAAGAAACAAAACTTTGCATAATTTTCATGTAGAGGAGGAGGAGGCCTTGATCGTACCAATTCTCGTCTTTCAATTTATGTAGCTCACATACTGATAGTTGTTATGCCCAAAATTCTTCCACCACCTTATAAATTTTTCTAAATAAATGTGATACAAGTTCATTTAGTACCTGAAAACAATAAATTACTAAGGCCCTGCAAGTGGTACAATGAAAGAAACTAGTTGCCTCCATCGTACCAGGGGGCTCCTTGATCGTACCCTGCACAATTGTGTTTAATATCGTATGAAATAACAAACAGAGTTCCGGATAGCGAGCCTTGAATCCATAATACCATTTTTCCCCGCTTATTGGGTTTGCTTATTGAAATTATGGGGTATATGGTTTTGTTCAGCTATCTGGAATGCTTATTTCCTCACATCAGTTATTATCAACCAAACATTAGGCTTTCAATACGTAAGATGTGGTCAAGCAATACTTTTCATACATCTTCCGGTAATGTGGTTTGCTTCCCGATGATCTTGACTTCTCCATTAGCAGAAATATTTGTCTCCTTCAGATGGCGGTTGAAAGTAGGTTTAGGAATGTTATATGTGCGGCAGCAATCGTTGAACCTCATATCTCCGTTCCGAAAAGAAATAAGAGCACGATGCATGATATCATCTTCGGTCCACGCTCCATATTTCCTTTTTGACATCTAGAACACACATAGATGTATATCAGACATTGAGTATCGTTTAAAAGTAACCGGTACGATCAAGGGAACCTTAAAATGGCGGTACGATGAAGGAACCTTAAAGTGTTACGACGAAGGCAACTCGTCGTCGTAGCGGGAAATATAGAAATCCTAACCCGCAAACAAAACTACGGCGGAAACTGGATGATTTTTCATTACTGAATTAAGTGTAATAAATAAGTATATGTACTAAAGTGAGTTACTCTTATCGTAAAAGGATCTGTGAGCTCACGAAATATGGTGAAATATTACATGGAACCCAGCCACAAATATATAAACTAAGTAATATGAAACATAAACCACTACACACAAACACCTGCAACTTTTGCTACTGACTCTCCACAATAGCAAGTATTTATTGTCGCCACTTGAGTGCTCTAGCATCACTGTTAGTGGAAAAATAGGAGCTAGTACGATGAAGGATACGGTACGATCATGGCAACTCTTCTCTACCCGTCTAAAGTTCTCCATTCACTTGATAAGGGCGGTAGTCTGGAGACAGAGAGCACACATTTTTGACACTGAAAAGCTCCATTCAGTTTCTCCATATATCATAATATCATATGGACTGCATTTAGGACTTCATCTTCCACTACTCACAGAAAGCTTTCGTTTCCTTCATAATATCTCATAAATTTCAATAACCTTAATTTTGATAGTCTTTGCTTGTGATAAGACGATTAAAGTATGTTATCACTAGATTTGCTATGACTTTGTACCAAACTATTAACACATTCACACCTTCACAGTTTTAACAACGTCAAAGGGACTAAACAACGCTTCAAATACTCTAAACACGAGATAAACAAAGTAAACAATGAAATCGAAATGGAATAAAAAGTGAGCTTATAAATTAATGTGGTAGAAAGTACTCGCCGGTAGCGCCACAAGCTTGATTTGAAATCCCAATTCACACAGATATATTTAAACATTGTAGTAAAATTTTTTTGAATATTCATACACATTTCGAATTATTAAATAGCAATCTGCAACAAACATTTTCATCTCCACATTGAAACTCTTTCGTGCTACAATATACCAAAATTTCAAGTTGGATGACGGGGCTTTTAATATTCAAATAATCGATGAATAGCTTGTCTTCTTGTCGACTGGAATTATAAGGATTTTCTTCCAACTCAAGATATATATTCAATTTTTCAACATTATTCATCTATCGAGTAGAATTTGGCGGTATTTTTGTTCCCAATTCTCCTATTGGGAATTAAAAGGCTTTGCTGAATGGATTCCTGCACAGGTTTGGTTTAATGAAGCTAGAAAACATTTGTTCTTTGAATCAAAAAATACTTCAATAGAGTAAAAAAACTTACATTTACGAAAAAAAATTCTCCGTTTGGTCAGATACACAACTAGGAGGATGCTACATACAAAAATTAGAAACAGGAGTCTGTAGTTAAAGGCTACCGCAATCTACCATATTTACAAATGAAAGCAACAATCCTTAACTGTTTTTGGGCGTGCCTATCAATAAAACATCCCTAAGATAGAGAACAAGTGTTTACCGCAGACATTAATAGGGTTTTAAATGTTCAATTATTCAGTAATAGTAAAACCTCAAACATGGTAATTGATTTACAGAGGAAAGAACTCAGTTTTGAATAATAAAAAGACAAACAACATTTATAAACAAAAATCAATTATTAGGATTAGGGTTGAAAAATGAATCAATTTTAATAATAATAATTTAACGAACATAACCTTCAAAAACTCAATTATAGCATATACAGAGCTATTCAAAAGTCCCCTTCCCCCCTCGTATCTTTTGAACGGCTACACTTACATTGATAAAATTTGGAGGGTGAAAATAAAGTGTAAATAATATGGCTACATAGCCATATTAATTTTGTTTGGGTTTAGACTAATTTTGACGGATAAATTAAATAAATACCAAAATTATTGAAATTATTATTTTTTATTTAATGATTCATATATCAACAATGGATTCTCATAGCAAGTGTTCGAAATGTGCTCCGTCTACTTCCTGACAGTAATACATCCTATTCGTAAACTCTTGTCGTACTCGTTCGAATGTGTCAGCTGAAATTTCATTGCATTCTTCAATAATTCTTTTTTCAAAACGCCAACGCTATCTGGTGCTGTAGTATCAACCTTGAATTTCAAGTACCCCCATAGAAAAAAATCTAATGGTGTCAGATCTGGTGACCGGGGTGGCCATTCTATAGAACCTCGCCGGCCGATCCATCTACCTCGATATTCTTCATCCAGGTAAGGTCTTACTGCACCATGATAATGTACAGGAGCACCATCTTGTTGAAATGTTATTTCCAGCAGGCCGAATTCATCTGGACTATCTTCCAGAATTTCAAGAATTAACGGCTCAATTGTATTTTGTAACATCCCCAGATGCACTTCGCCGCTTAAATTTGAATTAAGGAAAACAGGACCAACTATGAACTATGTGGTTTCCCAAAATACCTTCCCAAACATTGACTTTTTCTGGAAATTGGATATATTGTCCACGAAAGGTGTGAGGATTTGTGTCACACCAATACCTTAGATTTTGTGTATTCACATTTCCATTGAGGCAAAAAGTACTTTCGTCACTAAAACAAATTATTTTTTGTGTAATGTGAGTTTTGACTAATTTTATTTGTCATACATTCACAGAATTCGAGTCTTCTGTCGGGGTAGTCATCCGAAAGGTGGTGCACCATTTTTAACTTGTATGCATAACATTTATTTTTAGCCAACACTTTCTGTACTGTACTTTTACTTACTTCACAAATAGACGCAACTTTAGTTGGAGAGGAAGTAGGGTTTACTACCATTTCAGCAACTATATAAATTTTTTTATCATCACTAAATGTTAGTCGACCAGATCGTTTGGCATCTTGAACACTACCTGTTGCTTCAAACTTGTGAAGAAGCTTCCTCAAATAAGTTCTCGAGATAGGGCGATCTGGGTATCTCTCATTAAATAAACGTTCCGCTTCATGGAGATTCTTTCTAGATTCACCAATTATTAAGATAGCTGCTACTTTGTCGGCTTGAGAGAACGTACTATTTTGCCTATGTAAACGTCTCGTTAAACAATAATAAAATTAAATATTTAAGCTATTTAGAAAAACAAATACTAATAAATTAAAAACGTCAATTTTTTGACATCCAACCAGAGGCGGACTGGAAAATGTTCAATATTTAAATGTGAAATAATGATTTTGGTATTTATTCAATTTATCCGGCTATGTCGCCAATGTCAATGCTTTTCAAACGAGATATCACTTGCCATAAGGTCTTATTTAAAATTATTGGCCAGAGTGGCATCTATCACTATTACGTCACCTGTTACCATTCGGAGAGAAGTTTACAACACTTTATTTGCACCCTCCAAATTTTATTAATGTAAGTGTAGCCGTTCAAAAGGTACGAAGGGGGAGGGGACTTTTGAATAGCACTGTATAATGCTGAAGGTTTATCGGAAAGAAATAATAAAAATGATATTGAAACCAAAATTCCGAAAACTGCACACTTCTTGTGAATGTGACAAAGTGAATTTAAGGAGAACACTTGCACTATTGAGAATCAGAATGGATGGACATGAAAAATACATTAAATATATGGAGTTCTATGAATTAAGTAATTGCGAACTTGCTTGAGATGCGGTACATCCTTCTCAACGGGATTCAGCAATTATTTCAACAGAATGTGGCCAAATTTGGTTACTATTGTTAAAGAGAAAAGTTGCGTTACGTTATACAAAAGCGAGATTAAGTGAAGACGATCAGATTACGGAACTTCATATAAACAAATGGAATAAATTATAAATAGAAGACATTTTAAATAAAGATATAATCATTCACCGAAAAAAAAACCTAACTGGCAGAAATAAAAAAAAATATTCTGGAATTGGAACCTATTAGTTCATTCCGGTTATGCCATGCTATAAAATATTTTTGCTGTAATATTTCATTGTAGAATCTATGGTTATGCTAACAAATTTCCGCTATACATTCTGTCCTCAAATTAACGACGAAAGTTGGACCGGACAATTATGAGACAATTATATGGATAATGAAAACACCTGTTTCTACTCAACTACAAATGTTCCAGCTTGAACAAGCTCGTTTGAAAAATAACGCGGTACGGTAATTAAGAGAGCCGACAGCTTAAAATAATTAAATTACAACTAATATGGAATGTTATTAAGTTAATTATTATTAATTAATTAATTATTCCTGTCAACACGCTATTTTAGTATTTTAAGGACAAAATAAGTAATCCCAAATAAAGAATTTCGTTTTGTTGAAGCAAAAATTAGAACTGACAGAATAATCATCCTGGTTGGAGACGGTTGTGAGTGTTGGGAGTCTGGTCAGGTTGAAAATCTTGATTTGTTTCAATCAATCATTCATTATTGAATATTTCCAAACATCAACGAGCCTACACCTAAGTATTTCTCTCATGATTCACTCAGATTATTGGCGAACCTATCAGCTAATTCAGAGGCTTCATTAGGAACTGTCAATTTTTTCTGGTACCAGTACCAGATGAATCAATCTGTAGCTTTGTGTTCAGTGAACCATGGACCGTATTTTTGTTTTTTTTGCGGTTCTGGTTTCTAGTACTTTGCCTCGTGTTAAACAGTATTTTGACATCGCCTCTAATCAATATAATTGTTTGTTTTTTTCTTTGTTAAAATAGGGTGAATAATAAAAATATTAACAGAACTGTCTTCATCCAACAACTATTGTCTCTAATGTCTCTATGTTCTCCAATATTCAAAAATAAATAATTAACACAGGCTTAGCTATAATATCGTGAGGCGTATTTGTCCGAAATTAATCACTTTCATTTCTATTTGATCCAAATTTGTTTTTGTTATTCTTACTATATAAATAAATAATTGCGCATTCAGTGCTCGTACTTAACGTAGAGTTGTTAGTATGCAGTATGATACTTCACCTTTGACATTATTTTACTGATATTTTGTAAATTGAAATAATTAAAAGTAATGCGTAAGGATACATCAGCCCCACTCATTACTTGAAATTCGATGGAATATAAAAAGGACACAAATTTGAATCATGATCATAAGTATTCGTTCATTCAGTGACACCACTACAAAAAAAAATCATCCAATATGTTCAAATTGGTGAGTACCTATTTGAGTAATAAAATGATGTGATTTTTTTTTCAAATTTCGGAAACTATGAATAACATAGATTCCTGACGTAGTTTTGAAATCCTGCATACATTATTTTGTATTCTTAAATCTCTTTTTCATTTTATTTTAGTCCTAATGTAGAAAAAAAGGTATTTTTGAATGACATTTTTTTAAAGCAGATAAAATATATTGATAGATCTCAAACGCTTTATTATGGCTAAACTACTTTTTTATTGCGTCGTTTTCAAGATAAACAAATAATATTTTTTTCAATTTTCAGTGCATTGTAGCTGTTCTCTTGGCTCTAGCAGCGGCTTCTCCAGCTCCAGAAGCTAAACCTGCACCAAAAGCTGAAGCAAATCCACAGTTTCTTGCTGCTTATACCGCTCCTGTCGCTGCTGCCCCTATCGCCTACACTTCTGCTTACGCCGCTGCTCCAGTTGCTTACTCCAACTACGTTTATCCTGGTGCTTATTCTGTGTATTCTCCTTACGCTGCCTCTTACGTTGCTTACTAAAGTTTATTTTTATTCACATTAATTTATTATCACCAATGACTAAGTGAAATCGTTTTTGCGTGGAATGATATTAATAAAAAAAGTTGAATTTGAATCTGTTTTATTATTCATCTATTGTTGGTATTTTTTCTGTGCTACAGTTTGAGAAAGAAGGAGTTTAGCTGACAATTTGTTTGGTGTATTTACATAAACCAATATCAGTCAACGCTTCACGCTGACCTGGCCAACTAAATGCTATAACGGTTATGTTCCGCCTTAAAACATATCTTAACAAAAGAGAGGGAATCAAACTTTCCGCACAAAGCCAAACAGGAAGCTTCAAGTGGCTCTAAAAACCCGAATAATGCTAACTTCGCTCGTACCTTCAAACTACAAAAGACACATGGTAGCTGTCTATCGCTCGAGTGGAGCTTCCAAGATCCCGAAAAAGAGTAGCATCGGAGACCGAGAGAGATAGACATTTTGCTGGGAGGAGCTTAAAGTTAACCTAATATTCATTGTCTATGTACGGTGGCAGAGCAGTCAAGGCCATTAAAGCGGCGCCCATGGCTTGTATCAGCTGTGAAATAAAGTTTTACTTCCATCGTGGTTTCGGAAAACCATATAATGATTTTTCAATCGTGATAAATGCTAATTCATAATTTTATTTTTTTCCGTTTCATTATTATACAATACCACCTTAATATTACTTTATCTAATTGCTCTGTTTAATATCATGAGTGCAAAGGGTACTTAGCTTTTGCAATTTCATATACAGTTATCTTTGATAAGTAGATTTTGTAATTTTTGTAATTTTCAATTGAGCTTTTACGATCCATTAATCTATAACTACCAAACAAGACTTCATACATGACCCTCCTTGTTGAATTGTTTAGAACTAGATGCCAGACCACATGGATGAAAAAATAACAAAAAATACTTATATTTTAGGAATGAAAATAGCAGAATATTGGGAAATAATCTAGTT
>CAJUYI010001910.1:328-17728 GCA_910591695.1 Galerucella pusilla
GCTGCCAAGAGTTTTTTGTTATTAAGTTTTTCACAGAACGATAATCCTCAAGTTTAAAATGAGGAGTATTGATGTATTTATTAAGACCTTTCAAATTTAATACAAATCTTAGGCCACCATCCGATTTAGGTACTAGAAAATAAGGTGATAAAAATTCACCACGTTTATGTTTGCATTTAGAGATAGCTCCGATCACTTCTAATTTAGAGATTGCATGATTTAAATTTATAAATTCTTGCCTAGACATTTTAAGATATCTTGGCGGTCGTTTCTGAGTGGGCTTTTTGATAGAATATCCCGAAAACCAACGTAAAATGGTTGGATCTGAAGTTACTTTTGCCCATTCACTACTAAAGCCTTTCAACCTACCTGCATATTTCTTAGGTACCTCTAACTGAAGTATTTCCTTGGCCTCCTCCATTGCTGTTGGTTGGGCTGGGCTGGATTGCTGCGACGCCACTGATGTGGCCGCTGCCCCCTCTCCTTCTTGTTGTGTCTTGTTGTGCCTGATTTGAACTTCGGTCTGTTGTTTCGGCGCTTGTAGTTTAAATGATCATTTTTCTCTTTGTTGTAACCTGAAGGTCCTGCTTTAAGATCCAAACCTGTTTTGTTCACTTCTTTTGCCGCTTTATATTTTTCCCGGAAGTCCTCGCCAAATAAAAGCGAGTCAATCTTGGATTGCATCGCTACTTTTTGAACCTCGGTATTCAATAAAGCAAACAATTCATGTTTTCGGTGGTATGATATTAAGTAATGTGCCTCACAAATCAACTTAGCTGAGTCAGTCTTCATACTGTCGTCTACAGGGCGTGGGTCTGCGTCTTGTGTCAAAATAGTGTTCAAAAACGAGCCTTGTGCGGTTAGACCTCTACCCAGTTTGGTTTGAATACTCATAGAGAATTGATCCTTTTTTATCTGAGCTGGAGTCAGGGTTACTTCAATCTCGGGGTTTAATTTTGGCGCTTCTAAAAAAGGACAATTTTCCGCTATTTTGTATTTTCCAGTCAGTGCTTCTCTGGTATCCTTTTCAAGGCCAGCGCTTAAATAGCTTGACCATCGGGTCACTAAGGCATCACACAATGGGGGACCTTTTTCTTCACTACTCGTCGGATCGTTTCCCAAAATAGCACTCATCGTTGCTTCTCTCTCCTTTCTTTCGCGAGACTCCCGTTCATTCGCAGAAGGCCGATCTGATTCTGTTGACTCTGTATCTAAGGGGTCAAAGGTAGAAGAGCATTCGCCTGAAATAGTAACAATTAACTGAAGATAGACATATTAGGTAAGTATGTACAAGTATAATCTTATTGGCTGCTCTCAAATTAAGAAAACATAACAAGTTTATATTTCTTTAGAGCTGAGGTGCGTTACGGAAAAGTAAGTTAATAGTTGGCTAAAAGCAAAACAACTATTACCGGTTGCTCACGATGTGAGGAAACAACCCCCTTTTCCTCGTATATGTATATATCAACACCCATTTATAATGATAATATGATAGTTGGCTAAAAGCAAAACAACTATCACCGGTTGCTCACATTGTGAGAAAACAACCCGCTTTCCTCTACTCATTTATAATGATAATATAATAGTTGGCAAAAAGCAAAACAACTATTGTTTTATGAGAGGCAACTATAATTTATTTGTCTAATCCTGTACTCACAGAAGAAATTCTAACAAGAAATTTCATGTTAACTTCGATTTTAATAAAAATTAAACACTTCTCTTTTTTATCACTCAGCTTAGTCAGGGCTGGCTATGAATCAGACCTCATCTACGTGTTAACGTAACAAACAATTTAAGCAATATAACTGATGTACTTAAAATAAGTAAAATATCGCCCATTAAATTTTTTATTTTTTTATTTTTGCTTAACGTGCCTCGACAGCGCTGGTCATTGGCACAGAAAAAATAAATACAAATATTGACATAATTTTTACAAATATTCAAATTAGATTTTACAGTATAGGTTTTTAGCTTTCAGGAACTGTAAGACTTTCTTGATTTCGTTAGGGCAGTGAAGCATTTCCTTGAGGTTGAGCCTAAGATCAAGTTGTTTGTATATAGCAGCAAATTGTTTGCAGTCCGTCAGTATGTGCTTAACGGTCACAATATCGTTACAGCTATGGCAAACGGGACGATTTCCTGAAGACATCAGATATCCGTGTGAGAGTTTGGTATGACTGATTCGGATTCTTCTGATTGTAGTAGCCTCTCTCCGGGTTAAGAAGTTCAGGGAGAGAGGAGAAGTGGATGGATGGATATCATGAAGTGCTGTCGTACTATTGCGCCACAGGTGTCGCCAAGAATCTTAGCGTTTTTGAAGCGGATCTTCAGGTCGGTTGCGAGTTGGACAATGTGTGTTGAATCGTTATTAGTGGTAGCATCTTTCGCGTGGCGGTCCGCAGTTTTGTTACCATCAATGCCGATGTGAGATGGAAGCCAGATGAGAGAGACTGTTATATTTTGAGCAACGAGAGTTTGATAGATGTCGTGTATATTCTGGACAATTGGGTGGTCAGTGAAGATTGACTTGATTGACTGAATTAAAATTGAATAATGTAGCAAGGTGCTAAATAAATATCCAGTTCTACTCCTATTAACTGATATTCTTTAAATATTCATCCTATTACTGGTTATATTGAATAAGAATAGGCTTACTTGAAAAACTTTAAATGTAATTTTCAAATTTTTCCATTTTTTTTCTTAAATCTTCTAGTAATCTTCTCTTTGCTTTTCTCTTAGAGTCTTCCTTCGATTTTCTCTTCATTTTAATATGATTTACACGAATAATTTTGGGGAACAATGATAAACCTTGCTGACTTTCGTACAACACGAAACATTTGACTCCTATTACAGATGCGGCGGGATAGCTGGTGCTACTAGATTTAGTTTAAGCAGTGTTGACATTTCGTGTACCGAAACATTATTACAATTGGTGTTCCGAATGGGTTTAAGAAGTATAATTGATATTACCTTGGATAGTTATTGAAAATATAATCTGTTTAATAACATAGCAAGTAATAAACTATATAAATATGATAAACCATAGTATTTAAGTTTGACAAAAAATTTATACCTTGCAGGTAATTCATAGTCGTGGACAAAATACAGTACTCCACTCGCATATAATGGCTATTATTCACCCACCATCGTGAATTATAGCCATTACTATATGCTTGTTGAATATTATACTATTTCGTACGACAATAAAAAGTACTTCATATGTAAACGTCGATATTGCTCCTAGGTCCTGCACCATGGACCCCTGCTCCCGTTCCTATGTCAGTTTCTGATCTGTTTGTAGCCACCAAACTGAGTAGCGGAAAAAAATATAAATAATAAATCAGAATTTTTTTCAATCTTTGGTGAGAGTTGAGGTTGTAAATAATAAATAAGAGTTGATAAATTAATTTTTACATATTTTTATTGGAAAAAGGTATGAAAAAAAATTATATCTCTAAATTTAATAATCTGTTATACATGTTCACTATATACATTTTGTTCGTTGAATATCAATCTTTATATTACAACTTTATTTTGAAAAGATAAAGAAGATTCCTACCCGAATCTATAAAAATTGCTATTTTCGCTTATAATACAAAAAATCATTGAATCCAAAAATGTATGTAAATACATTGATTTTGTAATTATATATTCTTGATCTTAGAAGTTTTCATAACATTTCTACGCAAACCCCATTAAAATTACTCCAGTTTTATCAAAATTACAGTATTTAATATATATGTCGTAGGCATAATGTGAATTTAGGCTTTTTATAAATTGCCTAGGCATTTTACAAAAAACCGGCAAAACGCAAGCATAAAATGCATTTTTCGTTATGCCGATACCAATTCAGGCAAATTGATAAAATGCCGGCAAAATAAGAACAGAATAACGTATATCTTGTTATGACTCATTATTCTCAGGCATTTTATAATTGGCCCAAAATGGATCCGTCAAAACGTGAATAGATATAAAATAAGTCGACTTTTTCAGATTGAATAGTACATTAGGTCTACAAGAGTTTAGGGACAGACATTAGGAATTGGAATTGGAGCTGATCCGAAGCTTGGATTAAAATCGACAAACTTGCCAGATTCTGTAATTAAAGAACTTCGAACAGAAGAGGAACTTGAAGATATAATGAATCCTTCACGAACTAACAACACTAACCGGGAAATACCAGAAGATAATCTTGATTCGGACTTAAAGAGTAGCATTCAACTCTACAATATGGAAGAAAATGCGACAGAGACTTTAAGTGATAGTGATATTGTTGTGCTTGTAATGAAAAAATTACAGAAAAATATAAATTCACTTGTGAGATATGTAATGCCACAATGCATTCAAATTGTACAATTTTAAGTTCCGGACCATCTTCAAAACTAGATACAAGGATTTGTCCACTTTGTGCAACTCACAATAAAATTGAAATTGAGAGACAACAATCTTCCTCTGGTCAGAAAAAAAAACAGCTGAAAGGATGACTGAGGCATCCAACAAAAAATTTAAGTCGATTGCAATATGCATATGTTTATTTAACAGTTCATAAGGTAGATCGAAGGCCTCTCGATTCCAATAATTTAATTGCAAAAGTGATTAACCTGAAAAATAGCCTCTACAAAGTAGGTACTTCTAAAGGAATTCTCAAAACTTCATTTTCCAGAAATGATATTCAAGAAACCTCAGTAGGTTTTGAAGATGAAATTCCTGATCGACTAATTACTCTCTGAGAGGCAGTTGCATATCAGTCACGATTCGGTGTAGACCTAATGTACTATTCAATCTAAAAAAGTCGACATATTTTATATCTATTCACGTTTTGACGGCTCCATTTTGGGCCAATTATAAAATGCCTAAGAATAATCAGTCATAACAAGATATACATTCTTCTGTTCTTGTTTTGCTGGCATTTTATCAATTTGCCTGAATTGGTGTCGGCATAACGAAAAATGCATTTTATGCTCGCGTTTTGCCGGTTTTTTGTAAAATGCCTAGGCAATTTATAAAAAGACTAAATTTACATTATGCCTACGACATATTATATATATATATATATATATATATATATATATATATATATATTTTCTTGTAAATTCAAGATTCCCAAAATATACAAAATAATGAGAAGTGCCGTTTTTCGTAATTGGGAAAAATCAATTATCCTTAAATTTTATCTATGGAAGAGACTTCCTAAATAACAGTTTCCATCCTTTGAAAAATTGTTTCAATGCCACCTAATTATATAAAATATTTTTTATTGAGATACTTGGTTTTTTATTAGGATATAATATTTATATTATATATGAGATATTTGCTAAAAATGATTATGTGCTATGACAAAAAAAATGGCATCTTAAAGCCGACACTTTCCTCTCCAAAACGCCGTATTACAATTATTTATATCTACATTATAACTGTACAATAGTCTATAATGTACTCCGCCGCGCTTCAGTAAAAGGAGTCGCGCGGATGCGGAACACATACTTAGTTTACCGAATTTTTTCCGGAAAAACCATTACTCGGACGAAAAAAACGCAGAAAACCTTTTTTGCTGCAAAATACCCCCCCTACACGGTGGTATTTTTTATTCTTCTCTACATTCCTCTCTGCGCAAAATATTGAAAAATTTCGAAAAAATGTTTTTTGATTTTTTTTCTAATCTGGAAAATCGATAGACTGGTAAAAATTTTTATTATATCAATCTACATACTTTCAGGTACTTATGAAAAAAAAAATCAGCCGTGTTGCTAACTACTTGTAGTTGTTACCCCTATCGTCTGGCCTAATGTTTCAGTTTGTACACAATAGATGTATTGGGTCAGAGTGAATATCACTCCAATTTACATTCATACATACATACCTTCCAATATTCACCAATCAATGAATCACGCTAATAAGTTAAAGCGGTTAAAGGTATATCATATATATATTTTTTGGAATTTAATAGCTTATTTTCGAGTACTGGAATAGTAAAATGTATAATATCCGACAAGGGAGACAAACACAGAGGTTTTTTATCATATTTGGAACTGGGATGTTTTGTACAGCTCAATTACACTGATGATAAGATAAGCCGGAGCGGTTAAATTTGTTATCGTGAGCATATATTGTCACTATTATCAAAGGAAATGTTTATTGTTATTAATCGTGATATTATTGTGGGGTGGAGTAGACGTTTGTTCAAAGCTTTTTATAACCACAGTAGAGTGATCAATCTCCAGCACATAGAATTTTTAACTTCATGTCATTTGTTAAGAATGGAATAGTAGAATTATTCTCCTAAATATGAGGATCTGAGGAATTAACAGGCAAAGAGGAGGCATACCTACTAGTTTATCGTGAAAATAAGTTCTATATAACTTAAAATATAATATAATAATGGACAAGAACACCAATGGGATTGATAGCACATACATTATACAGAGTGGGTCTTGGGTATAGAACGCCCCAATTCCCTCGGAAACGAATATAACGATTTTTATATATTGTGACATGGTCAATATAAGGTGGTATTTGCATTGTTGTGAGATCTCACCTTTTTCCGGAATAATGATGAACTACAATAACAACTTTTACGGTTCAGTAGGTGCTAGTGTTCATTGAAAGTCACGATGCATCGTATATCTTGAATGATATAATAATGGTGATACATACTGATCGCGGAAAGTCTATTCGAGCCATACGATTTACACAAGTACGACAAGGAAAATATGATCAAAACTACTTGAAAGAGAGGAAATAATAATTGTTCACAGTCAGCGTTGGGCGTGTTTTCAGTTCCAGCTACCAATCTGATATGAAAGCAGCGTTGCTAGTTTAAAATGTTTGGTACTTTCTAAGGAGTGATTGTCTTATCTGTGTTGAACTTTTGATACGGGATAGCGCCGTGTTTATTGGAAGAAATTCAAGATTGGTGATATTATTGAATTTTGAAAAATAAGTGAGATCAACACAGATAAGAATGAGATAATATAGTTCAAGAAATTAAGTGGACAAATTATTCAACATTGTTGCCGATTAAAATTGGGAATAACTCTTACAGATAAATACATTTGGCAACAGCTGACTTCCAAGTGTATTCCTCATATTTTCCATGTCGCACTTGGGTAAATCGCATGGCTCGAATAGACTTTTCGCAATCTGTATGCGTAGAAGTCAACAAGAAACCTGTTATATCTTTAATAATCAATATTCTAAGCGCAGTCCCATAACAAGATCTACTGTTGGTGAACTGGTGAAAAAGTTTAACAGAACTAGTTCAGTGAAAAATTCGTCCAAATCAGGAAGCAGAAAAAAAACTGCATCAGCTGAAAATAATTCTTTAGAAGTTTGTGTCCTGTAAAAATACTTTTCAAGCTTGATTACTACCCAAATATCCAGTGACTTGATATGAGGCAAACCTCCGTAATGAAAATTCCACGTGGAAGTGAATTCCATCCATACAAAATAAGATTGGTTCAAGAGATGGCAAATGATGATTTCTATAGACGTGTGAAGTTCTGGCAATGACACTTTTTTCAATAATGGAAACGTGAACTGACAAAATCGTAGATACTGATAACGTAACAATTTACGTAGGATGCGCGAATCCCATACCCAATATCCAAAATACGGTTATTTGCTCCACTTCTCACTATTATTATTAATATCAATAGAAATCCCCATGAAAACAATTTTGTTATAGAAATACTATTCAAATAATCAATTTCACACTTCTGTAACCAATTTGAAGGCTGCTCATAAAACTGATCAAACAGTGGTTATGGTTATTCTGCTCAATTGATTATTAAAGAATCACTAATTACAATCGGTTTCACGAAAAAAAATGGTTATAATTAGATGACATTATTTGTACCTATAAAAACAGCAATGAGCGTTGATGAAAGTAGGTATACATAAATGCATGATGATTGAAATGAAAATATAACCTTCAATAAAGTTTCATTTGTCAACCTTGTTGAATGAATGAATTTTATTAATTCAATCAATAATTAATTAATGGAATTTCGATCATCCAAAACAAGGTGAGTAGGGATTTTGGAGTAGCTGAAGCTAATCTACTTCGAGAGAATCATTGGAATCCAACCTGTAGACTAGACGTTGAGTTTTTTAACTGATCGTTTTTCCTTGCAGCAAAGCGTTGATCAGACGAATCACAGCATTCTTTAAATAAGATCTTAAAAGCTGCAAAGCTGCTGTGAATATCAGTAATGAACTTCCGTTCAGTCAAAGTCACTTATATGACTTTTTTAATCATTATCATACACAATCAACAACTATTTCTAATGAGCTGTCGCCATTTGATTCATTATAAGCATATGTATATTTGAACACACACCAACATCAATGGCGAGCGGCAGTTCAAATATTTTTTCCAAAACTCAATTCTGCTTACAATAACAATAACTAATACCAACTATTAATAAATTTGTGGAGTGATTCGACAATTGCTATTATTTGAAATTTCTATGACATCGATGAGGGATTTACCATCTATAGCACTAGTATTTGAACTTGTTATCTTTGTGGCCCCATTACTATAAAATATATGTCTCGTTATATCATTCTCTGAATTTTCAATATACGCCTCCGCCACCGCAAAGAAGTTCCAACTCCCAAGTTCTTTTACCGATAGTAGATCGCCGATTTCCCAAGTTTGAAGGCAGCAAATCTACGTATTTTTGGTATAAACCATAGGCATTAAAAGAAAGTCCTTCTTTGGTAATGACAAATACCTTCTCCTTTTTGTTTTTAGTATACTGCAATGTGAATAAAACTGGTACTGTTTCAAAATCATCCACATGCAGCCCAACAAGTTCGTCTTGTCTACAAGCGCCAAAAATACCACACATTAATACAACCTTTCCAAGCAACCATGTTGGATCATCTGCCTCCAACAGAAACTGTTATTACTTCCTTTTTCCACATAATTGTTGCTTTCTTTGGTTAGTTGGGTTAAGACGTATCCATCAGATTTTCGTCTCAAAAACAAAAATAATATTCCAAATCTGAAAATCTAACCTTGAAATATCAATGCTGTCATAAACTTTCAAAGCAAGTTTCAACATTGAAGTCTTGATCCATAGCGAATTAGGAGAATAAACTGCTTTTGTCCACGACCACCTAATAATAAGTCAATATTTCACCTCCTAACCAAAGGTATATGGTACGTGAATTATGGTCGTGAATTATGGTTCATAATTCCCGACTAGAGATGAGGGTACAATATGAAATAAACTATTAAATCTGTGTATTTTGTTCGGGAAATTTGTTTCTGACATATATCGTATCTATAAAATATTGTAATTTTTAGTATTGATACTTTTCATAACGATATTTTCTAATATTAAGTATTTCAAAACAATATATTTATAACGGTACGTTGTATTGATACTTTCTACAGTATCGCCCATCTCTATATATGTCAATTTATTTGAGGTAGCTGCCACAACATTTTGAGTTTAGTAATATGCCAAATCGCTACTGATTTTTATTTATTAATAAATAAATTAAGTGTCGTGGACAAAGTATAGTATTCTACTCGCAACTTATGGCCATAATTCACTTGGGTGACTTGCGCCCCTCGCTTGCGGCTCGTGTCGCAAACGTCACCCATCGTGAATTATGGCTATCATAAATTGCTCGTTTAATAATAATTATACTATTTCTCTCGTATAGGCCAATAATACATCTTCATAAACCATCTTTACATTGCTTTTATACGCCACTCAAAATTTTCATGTTCTCTTTGATATCGCTCTTGAGGTAGGTATTTTCGGCAGTAAATCAGCACTAGCTGCACATGATTCTACCAATATTCCCCAAAAAATTTAATTTTGTCATTAATAATAAGTTAAACAATGGAATAAAATAATTTTTTCCACGACTATTTAATAATTTTAACATTTAACGTGTGCCTTTTCAAGTATAATGACGTACATTATTCACCAGTGACTAATAGATGTGGATAATGAAAAGGTCACATGACACATAATTATATTGGAGATTATCCGTACAAAAGACACAGTATATTAAATAAAAATTTTCACCGTAATAAGGATTCGAACCCATGCCCAAAATTTCCTCACCTAACCAAGGAAGCGCCGTAAGCAATCAGGCTATGAAGATATAATATATTATGATGGTATCAAGATTTTGTATATTATGGGAGCAGATCTATTCATATGCAGTGTTTATGATATAATATGTCAAAAGCAAAAGTGACGTTTAAAATAATTCATTGCTAATTGCAAGAGTTTCAATAGCTATACTGGTGTTTGATTTATTTCACTAGAAAATTTAATAAAAAAAGTAGTTCAGACAGTGAATTGAATACTCATTAAATATATAGTTTGTTCAATAACATGAGAAGTGATGAGCTTTATAAATTTAATAAACGATAGTGTTTCAGTTTGACAAAAAAATTTATACCTAAACAGGTAATTCGTGGTCGTGGACTAAATATAGTATTCCACTCGCATATAACTGCGGCTCGCGATATAAATGCACCTTCGTGAATATCATATGCTGTTGAATAATATACTGTAATTTGCTTGAGAGTTTGGGTTGAACAGTCGATTTGTTAACACGTCCAGTGTTCTCGCACAAACTGAAATAAATTAGTTGGGTATAATAAAGATGTTTTGTTAGTATTTTCTATGATAATAATTACAATTCAGAAAGTAACGTAGTCTGTAGTCTGAAGTAGTGGAACAATTAAATTAATAACGATAGTATTTTATCAGGTTCTTTTTGTGTAACCAGATTAAGATTTTAATTCAGTTTTTGATTCGGAACCTGTTTGTGTATGTGATTCGGTTTCAATTCTACCTCGGCGACTTAAAATAATATCATGGATACTCAATTGCAACAAATTATGTCGCAATTATCTAATTTAACAAGTGCCGTTGGAGATATTCGTTCGATGATTCTCACACTATCAAAAAAAATTGATTTGTGCATCACTAAAATCAATAAGCTAGAAGCAGGGAACATTGTTCTTAGTTCCAAAGTATTACAACTAGTACAAAATATTCAATCTTCAAGTACTCCAGTCATGTTTTCAGATATTTATGATAGATCTGAAACACAAGAAAACAACATTATTCATGGAATAAATGAAAATGTAAACGATGAACAAATTGTCACTGATATCTTGAGTGAAATAGTGGATGCTCTTGCAGTCAAATATGATCACTTACTTCGGCTAGGGAAAATAAATTTCAGCAGCAATACACTTCCTATGAAAATAGTGTTTTCATCCAAAAATGATGCACTTTTAGTGAAGTACCTATTATCACAGTTTCCTGTAATATTGTCGTATTTAATAAAGCGCGTTACCAATATAATAATAATCATTCCAACGCTTCATGAGTTTTGAAAATATTTGACCGTTCAAGTGAGAAGAAACAACTACTTACCGGGCTATCGGCACCGACGAATATTGGATTACACTTCAAATTCAAACGGGGCTGGCATATCTACGGAATATTTGATACCAACCATTCTAGTTTGCAATTATAAGGGACAACATTACTTGTAAACCCGTTTCGGAGTATTTGCGCCTCATCAGTACGAGGTATATGTTATCCGTCCGCGAGCTTAGAGCCTAATCCGGACTCAAGAATACCCTGAAATCACAAACAATACATGTCTTCCAGTAACGGAAGTGTGGAAGATGTGACAGTAGCGACATCTTCACCTCCAACCACAAACCAAAATTTGGAATCTGACAACAAGACTTGTGGCTTCGAAACTCTTAGATATTATTATAGTTTCCTGATTAGGCTTGGAGCTCCCGGACGGATAACATATACTTTGTACTGATGAGTATCATGTTTGACTTTGTTGGGGTCTGTGGATTACGCTACGTAGAAAGTTGAATTGAATTTCCATAAACTGGTAATGCTGCCACCGAGAAATACACTAGAAATAGGTAGAGTCAAATTAAACCATATAATATTAAAGTTAGCAATCAATTGGTTGGAGAAAATTCTGCTAATGAATAATACTCGATTTCCCAAGCTTTGTTTTTCTCGCTTGCGACAACGGAAAACTTTTTAATTGGGCTACTCAAATACGTACTCTATTTGAACTTGCGGGAGGCTTGAGTATTTGGGAAAACCTAGGTCACTAAGAAAAAGTCAAAAAAATCTTATTGAGAATTAATACAAAAAAATAGGTTATCAGAAACCGTCAGAGGCATGCACATTGAAAAAAAAAGCGTTCGTAGAAAAAATTTGGCAGCTTTGTTCAAAGAAATAAATTTGCGGTTTCGGATCAGTTGCCAACTATCAGAATTATTTGCTGACCGGGATCAAATTTTCAGTTTGAGTATGCGTATGCTGTAGAAAGTGATATATTTTTACTATTTTTCTTTTATTGTGAAAAAACACGGCAATAGCTAACCAGTCAGTTCCTTCTGAAATAAAACGTTAGTGAAATTAATCATTTGTATGCTTTAATATAGGACATAGGAAAAAATCTCTGGCTTCTTATTAGCCGTATTCTTAAAGTCGTGTTCTTAAAGTGTTTATTGTGTTGTTCTCTTACCCACCCTTTTAACCATGATCCAGTTGAACATCTGGCAAAGTCCACAGCTGGTTCGGGTCCGTTTATCAGAGTTGACGATCCTGCTTTTGTGAGTTTGTCAGCTTTTTCATTGCCAGCGATTCCTTTGTGACCTGGGACCCATTCCAGTGTTACACTGTTACGAGTCGCCAGTCTTCTAGATTCTTCGCCGCATTTCCATTCCAGCCAAGATGTTACCTTAGAGCTCTGAAGTGCTTTGAAGGCAGCTTGACTGTCACTGTCATGAACTTATACACTAGCTTGAATATTACTGACCAAGTAGAACAATACCATTTAATTAAACTACCCACACATTCGCATTCTCGCATAATATTTTTTAGCGGTAATAGCTATAATATTAATCCAGAAGAACTATGCACGGTTTGTAACACGAATGAATACGAAACCCTCCACCATTTGTTATTTGATTGTCCAATATATTCAGTAATGAAGCCAAAAATCAATTGTTTTCATAATTTCTATGCACTAATTTTCACTCTGAATAACTCAAGTTATGAATCTGCCAAGATAATTACTGCATATATATGGAATATCTCAAAATTATCTTTTATTTTGAAGAAATAACTTTATTTTATTTTTATTCTGTTATATCTACTTGGAGAATATTGAAATTTTTGTTAATATTGCTGTAATCTCTTTGTCTGGGAAGCAATAAATGTATTATTATTAATATGATTATTATTATACTTTGTTTAAACCTTCATTATTATGTCAACTAAGTTCAGTACGCGTTTTGCTAATACAGTAGCTTTCTCAAACGAGTAGAGGTAGGTATAATGAGACATTTTTAGTTTATCCAGTGCATTAGTACGAAATTTTACGGATATTAACCAAAGTATTATAATCTATTTACATGGAAATAAAAAGCATAAAGTGTCTTAATATGGTGTTAACTAGAGTATTGAGCAAGTTTACCTGGAAATTTACTCACAACAATCTCACCTTGCTGCATCATTCAGTATTGATCTTCATCAAGTAGAAGCCTCATCTATCCAATAATAAGTTATTAAAACACAAAAAACTGACGTTGTTTATAATATTGTTGTGATATTGTTCAGCTGTTCCATAACAACACGATGTTGGGACTTTTCTGTAAAATTACGATGTTCGTGGTTTGTTATTTCCTTGGAATTGAAATGTAATTTTTCAGCGGTATTACGATAAGTCTTGAGCGACAAACGGCCGAAACGCAAATGCTGGAGTCGGTTGTATAATACTAAGCTGCGCCTCGGATAGCAATATTCCACCTCATCCGTTATTCGGCCTTGTAATGTTAATAACTATAACAATATCCTCTCAAAAGCAGTTGTAGAAAATGTTCCTTGAGCTATTTAATATACTGTATATTATTTTGTGACATATTATAACTATTATAACTATTATCTATTATTTGGATATCATTTCAGGTCATTGATGAGAATGTTCCAATCACAGACATGATTTCCACATCCAGCATAAGTGGAATCGACAATTCTAAAAATGAGACTACCCGAAATACGAGAGAAGAAACTGAAAAAGACGATCCAGAGTTTGCTGAGAAGGAATCTCAAGAATCGAGTGATGAGGAAGAAGAGGAAGACATGAATATGGTGACTGGGATTTTATCTGCGTTATTAGGAGGTCTAAGCAAGGTAATCTTTGTTCTTGAAAATATCCAAACTATGGCGTACGTGACTACTGTTGTTTAATCATTTTTAGTACTTGCCCCATTCGAATTCTTAACGAAAACTTTATACTTATTCAAATCTCGTACACATACTTGCTGATTGATGAAGCTGGAGACTTGTGTTGTAATATCAAGAAGTTGTCGTTTTTACACTAATTGGGAAATCAAATAACAACAATTTCAAATTATTATTATTGCTGTAATTACATCAACTACAACAGATAAGAATGGTTGTTTGAGAGTATCTATTACTTGTGGAATTCAACAGTAAAAATTCTACCTTCTTGACAAACTTGACAATTTCACTGTTTTGATGCATTAACTGTCATTCACGCCAAATATCATGTTGATAAAATTTGTTCAAATATATTTTGGACATTTATTTTTTATAAATGAATGAACACCACTAGGAACTGTTTAACTTAAATGGAATTGAAGATGGATGGATAATTATTTTGTACATCCATCAAATAAAATCAGGTCATGATGTTATATCAAGATTAGACGTTCAGTAGATTTGAGAGACGATTACTCTACCCCATCAACTTTGTTGGGATGAATATGGCCCTTACCGATCCATTCTCATTTTCATTATTCAGTGGCAAGTATAGTTGTGCTACGAATTTTTCATTTATTGACATAAGTCATATTATTGCGATCTTTCCGAAAGCTGTGGTAATAGTTCAATGTTAATCCGCGTTTTTTGTTGCCATCACAAGCGCTCAAGGAGTTGTGTATCAGTTTTTTGACAAATTCTACAATAAATTCACAACAATTAGGTAATTCCCAAAAACGGGCTTTTTTTTATTTCCTGGAAATAACATTGACAAGACATACATCCAATCGTTTCTGTGAGCATTGTCTTACTTGGAGATAATTGAATTTGATTACATGCACCCTCTATTCTTTCACACAGCTGACTATGAATTTGTATTGGAACGACAATAAGTAATGATTATAAGTATCCCCAGGAACAGAAATCGCACGATTGAAATCAGGTGATAAGTCCAGGTCATTTAGAACAAAATGACCCGAATAAAGGGAATTTTTGAGCACAGCAGATATTGAGATGTAGTTTTCTGCATTGTGTTCGGGAAGGTCCCAGAAAAGACTGGGAAAAATGTGGGTTAGCACTTTTTTGAAAAACGACTTTTGAGCCGGCATTATCTGCACCATTATGGAAACGATTGGAAACTCGGAAAAATCGCTCTGAAATCGTTAATTGGGCATAAAATTACCCGGGAGTGCACAGGGATGGCTCTGTGGGGGAACGCGGGGGTGAATTGAGGAGTAATGGCAGCGTGCATTAAAATCGTTCCAAACTCGTTACTCGGGGATTTTCAGAGATGCTGGAGTCAATTCTGGCATTGGAATAACTCGGGGGCGCTCAGGGGTATCCAGGGGGTCATTCTGGGATGCTGAATTCAATTATGGCATTGGAATTACTCGAGGGCGCCTCTAAAGGGGTATCCGGGGGGTCATTCTGGGGAAAAATTGCATAGTTCATGGAAAGTGCTCCAAACTCGTTACTCGGGGGTTTTTAGTTTCGCCGAGTAACGAGTTTGGAGCGCTCTTCATGGACTTTACTATTTTTCCTCCAGAATAACCCCCCGGATGCCCCTGCAGAGGTGCACCTGAGCGTCCCTAGGTAAATCCAATGCCAGAATTGACTCCAGCATCTCTGAAAACCCCCGAGTAACGAGTTTGGAGCGATTTTAATCCACGTTGCATTAAACCATTACTCCTCAATTCACCCCCGCGTTCCTCCACAGAGCCACCCCTGTGCACTGCCGGGTAATTTTATGCCCAAATAACGATTTCAGAGCGATTTTTCCGAGTTTCCAATCGTTTCCATAATGGTGCAAATAATTCCAGCCCAGAAGTCGTTTTTCAAAAAAGTGCTAACCCACATTTTTCCCAGTCTTTTCTGGGACCTTCCCGAACACAATGCAGAAAACCGCATCTCGATATCTGTTGTGCTCCAAAATTTCCTTTATTCGGGTGATTTTGAATTGAATTCATCATCCCCGAAAACTGACGAGTAACGAGTTTGGGGCGATTTTCATGCATGCTGCCATTCCTTTCCCAATTCACCTCCCGCGCATCACAGAGCCACCCCCGGGTAATTCTAATGCTCGAGTAACGATTTCCGAGCAATTTTTCCGAGTTTCCAATCGTTCTCATAATGGTGCAAGTAATTATGCAATTGGAAAATGCATTTGTATAAGATTAAATTGATAATAATTGATATTTTGACTGACTTACTGTTATTAATTTCAGCCTGATGGAAGCATCGACTTGGAAGCAATAGTTGGTTTGATAGGAAGTTTGAGCGCTGTGAGTTTGGTATTATATTGATGATTTTTTCTAAGTTATTGATTATTTTAGCAAAATGATGACGGTACTTACGACTTCTCTGGATTAACGGAGCTACTGAAGGGATTCTTTGGGGTAAGTACCAAATTATGTGTTGGTTATTGTGACAGTTCTCTTCACAGCACTACGGAATCCATATCTCCAGATACATGCTAATTGCTTAATACAAAAAAACACATGCTTGTTAGCTGCATGTGGCACATACTTTTGTATCAACATCACTAGGTTCGTTTATTGTGCAGTATGAGGTACGGCATTCAAAGGAATATGAGAATATTTCCAGTATATATACAGCAGACAAAAACGGTTAACACAAAAACCAAAATTAGGATTCTAGTAATTTCACTGGTATACGATTGAATAAATTCACATAAACTAACTACGAAAATTATAAGGCTGATAAACATTGATTCGTTACGGAATTTACAACGTATTTATAATATCCAGGGACTGTAGTGTGACGAGATTTTTGACTTCTATCATTTTTTCATCTGCACGATTCATTGTGTTTATCTATTGCTCCATTTGAATAGTTCGGTATTTTTGCTACCCATCGTATAAATCCCATATAATGTGTTTATAATTTCTAGGCATTGCATTTAAGAATCTATTGGGTCCACTAATTTGAGCTCCCATGATACATTATCCTTATAAATAGGGATAGCGTGCCGAACATTTTGTTACAAAGGAGTTTGCTAAGGCGCAAGTTATTGTTCATGGAACAGGTGCAGTGCTAGGAGGTATTTGTATTCCATGTGAGGTATTCA